>CM026386.1:95311511-95345066 GCA_014843695.1 Archivesica marissinica
GTTGGTTCCATGTCTGTCTTACCTCTGTGCGTATATTCATTGCAGGTTGGTTCCATGTCTGTCTTACCTCTGTGCGTATATTCATTGCAGGTTGGTTCCATGTCTGTCTTACCTCTGTGCGTATATTCATTGCAGGTTGGTTCCATGTCTGTCTTACCTGTGTGCGTATATTCATTGCAGGTTGGTTCCATGTCTGTCTTACCTCTGTGCGTATATTCATTGCAGGTTGGTTCCATGTCTGTCTTACCTCTGTGCGTATATTCATTGCAGGTTGGTTCCATGTCTGTCTTACCTCTGTGCGTATATTCATTGCAGGTTGGTTCCATGTCTGTCTTACCTCTGTGCGTATATTCATTGCAGGTTGGTTCCATGTCTGTCTTACCTCTGTGCGTATATTCATTGCAGGTTGGTTCCATGTCTGTCTTACCTCTGTGCGTATATTCATTGCAGGTTGGTTCCATGTCTGTCTTACCTCTGTGCGTATATTCATTGCAGGTTGGTTCCATGTCTGTCTTACCTCTGTGCGTATATTCATTGCAGGTTGGTTTCATGTCTGTCTTACCTGTGTGCGTATATTCATTGCAGGTTGGTTCCATGTCTGTCTTACCTCTGTGCGTATATTCATTGCAGGTTGGTTCCATGTCTGCCTTACCTCTGTGCGTATATTCATTGCAGGTTGGTTCCATGTCTGTCTTACCTGTGTGCGTATATTCATTGCAGGTTGGTTCCATGTCTGCCTTACCTCTGTGCGTATATTCATTGCAGGTTGGTTCCATGTCTGTCTTACCTCTGTGCGTATATTCATTGCAGGTTGGTTCCATGTCTGTCTTACCTCTGTGCGTATATTCATTGCAGGTTGGTTCCATGTCTGTCTTACCTCTGTGCGTATATTCATTGCAGGTTGGTTCCATGTCTGTCTTACCTCTGTGCGTATATTCATTGCAGGTTGGTTCCATGTCTGTCTTACCTCTGTGCGTATATTCATTGCAGGTTGGTTCCATGTCTGTCTTACCTGTGTGCGTATATTCATTGCAGGTTGGTTCCATGTCTGTCTTACCTCTGTGCGTATTTTCATTGCAGGTTGGTTCCATGTCTGTCTTACCTCTGTGCGTATATTCCTTGCAGGTTGGTTCCATGTCTGTCTTACCTCTGTGCGTATATTCCTTGCAGGTTGGTTCCATGTCTGTCTTACCTCTGTGCGTATATTCATTGCAGGTTGGTTCCATGTCTGTCTTACCTCTGTGCGTATATTCATTGCAGGTTGGTTCCATGTCTGTCTTACCTCTGTGCGTATATTCATTGCAGGTTGGTTCCATGTCTGTCTTACCTCTGTGCGTATATTCATTGCAGGTTGGTTCCATGTCTGTCTTACCTCTGTGCGTATATTTATTGCAGGTTGGTTCCATGTCTGTCTTACCTCTGTGCGTATATTCATTGCAGGTTGGTTCCATGTCTTCTTACCTCTGTGCGTATATTCATTGCAGGTTGGTTCCATGTCTGTCTTACCTCTGTGCGTATATTCATTGCAGGTTGGTTCCATGTCTGTCTTACCTCTGTGCGTATATTCATTGCAGGTTGGTTCCATGTCTGTCTTACCTCTGTGCGTATATTCATTGCAGGTTGGTTCCATGTCTGTCTTACCTCTGTGCGTATATTCATTGCAGGTTGGTTCCATGTCTGTCTTACCTCTGTGCGTATATTCATTGCAGGTTGGTTCCATGTCTGTCTTACCTCTGTGCGTATATTCATTGCAGGTTGGTTCCATGTCTGTCTTACCTCTGTGCGTATATTCATTGCAGGTTGGTTCCATGTCTGTCTTACCTGTGTGCGTATATTCATTGCAGGTTGGTTCCATGTCTGTCTTACCTCTGTGCGTATATTCATTGCAGGTTGGTTCCATGTCTGTCTTACCTCTGTGCGTATATTCATTGCAGGTTGTCCATGTCTGTCTTACCTCTGTGCGTATATTCATTGCAGGTTGGTTCCATGTCTGTCTTACCTCTGTGCGTATATTCATTGCAGGTTGGTTCCATGTCTGTCTTACCTCTGTGCGTATATTCATTGCAGGTTGGTTCCATGTCTGTCTTACCTCTGTGCGTATATTCATTGCAGGTTGGTTCCATGTCTGTCTTACCTCTGTGCGTATATTCATTGCAGGTTGGTTCCATGTCTGTCTTACCTCTGTGCGTATATTCATTGCAGGTTGGTTCCATGTCTGTCTTACCTCTGTGCGTATATTCATTGCAGGTTGGTTCCATGTCTGTCTTACCTCTGTGCGTATATTCATTGCAGGTTGGTTCCATGTCTGTCTTACCTCTGTGCGTATATTCATTGCAGGTTGGTTCCATGTCTGTCTTACCTCTGTGCGTATATTCATTGCAGGTTGTTCCATGTCTGCTTACCTCTGTGTATATTCATTGCAGGTTGGTTCCATGTCTGTCTTACCTCTGTGCGTATATTCATTGCAGGTTGGTTCCATGTCTGTCTTACCTCTGTGCGTATATTCATTGCAGGTTGGTTCCATGTCTGTCTTACCTGTGTGCGTATATTCATTGCAGGTTGGTTCCATGTCTGTCTTACCTCTGTGCGTATATTCATTGCAGGTTGGTTCCATGTATGTCTTACCTCTGTGCGTATATTCATTGCAGGTTGGTTCCATGTCTGTCTTACCTGTGTGCGTATATTCATTGCAGGTTGGTTCCATGTCTGTCTTACCTCTGTGCGTATATTCATTGCAGGTTGGTTCCATGTCTGTCTTACCTCTGTGCGTATATTCATTGCAGGTTGGTTCCATGTCAGTCTTACCTCTGTGCGTATATTCATTGCAGGTTGGTTCCATGTCTGTCTTACCTCTGTGCGTATATTCATTGCAGGTTGGTTCCATGTCTGTCTTACCTGTGTGCGTATATTCATTGCAGGTTGGTTCCATGTATGTCTTACCTCTGTGCGTATATTCATTGCATGTTGGTTCCATGTATGTCTTACCTCTGTGCGTATATTCATTGCAGGTTGGTTCCATGTCTGTCTTACCTGTGTGCGTATATTCATTGCAGGTTGGTTCCATGTCTGTCTTACCTCTGTGCGTATATTCATTGCAGGTTGGTTCCATGTCTGTCTTACCTCTGTGCGTATATTCATTGCAGGTTGGTTCCATGTCAGTCTTACCTCTGTGCGTATATTCATTGCAGGTTGGTTCCATGTCTGTCTTACCTCTGTGCGTATATTCATTGCAGGTTGGTTCCATGTCTGTCTTACCTGTGTGCGTATATTCATTGCAGGTTGGTTCCATGTATGTCTTACCTCTGTGCGTATATTCATTGCATGTTGGTTCCATGTCTGTCTTACCTCTGTGCGTATATTCATTGCAGGTTGGTTCCATGTCTGTCTTACCTCTGTGCGTATATTCATTGCAGGTTGGTTCCATGTCTGTCTTACCTCTGTGCGTATATTCATTGCAGGTTGGTTCCATGTCTGTCTTACCTGTGTGCGTATATTCATTGCAGGTTGGTTCCATGTCTGTCTTACCTCTGTGCGTATTTTCATTGCAGGTTGGTTCCATGTCTGCCTTACCTCTGTGCGTATATTCCTTGCAGGTTGGTTCCATGTCTGTCTTACCTCTGTGCGTATATTCCTTGCAGGTTGGTTCCATGTCTGTCTTACCTCTGTGCGTATATTCATTGCAGGTTGGTTCCATGTCTGTCTTACCTCTGTGCGTATATTCATTGCAGGTTGGTTCCATGTCTGTCTTACCTGTGTGCGTATATTCATTGCAGGTTGGTTCCATGTCTGCCTTACCTCTGTGCGTATATTTATTGCAGGATGGTTCCATGTCTGTCTTACCTGTGTGCGCATTTTCATTGCAGGTTGTCCATGTCTGCCTTACCTCTGTGCGTATATTCCTTGCAGGTTGGTTCCATGTCTGTCTTACCTCTGTGCGTATATTCCTTGCAGGTTGGTTCCATGTCTGTCTTACCTCTGTGCGTATATTTATTGCAGGTTGGTTCCATGTCTGCCTTACCTGTGTGCGTATATTCATTGCAGGTTGGTTCCATGTCTGTCTTACCTCTGTGCGTATATTTATTGCAGGTTGGTTCCATGTCTGTCTTACCTCTGTGCGGATATTCATTGCAGGTTGGTTCCATGTCTGCCTTACCTGAGTGCGTATATTCATTGCAGGTTGGTTCCATGTCTGTCTTACCTCTGTGCGTATATTCATTGCAGGTTGGTTCCATGTCTGTCTTACCTCTGTGTGTATATTCATTGCAGGTTGGTTCCATGTCTGCCTTACCTCTGTGCGTATATTTATTGCAGGTTGGTTCCATGTCTGCCTTACCTCTGTGCGTATATTTATTGCAGGTTGGTTCCATGTCTGTCTTACCTGTGTGCGCATTTTCATTGCAGGTTGTCCATGTCTGCCTTACCTCTGTGCGTATATTCCTTGCAGGTTGGTTCCATGTCTGTCTTACCTCTGTGCGTATATTCATTGCAGGTTGGTTCCATGTCTGTCTTACCTCTGTGCGTATATTCATTGCAGGTTGGTTCCATGTCTGTCTTACCTCTGTGCGTATATTCATTGCAGGTTGGTTCCATGTCTGTCTTACCTGTGTGCGTATATTCATTGCAGGTTGGTTCCATGTCTGTCTTACCTCTGTGCGTATATTCATTGCATGTTGGTTCCATGTATGTCTTACCTCTGTGCGTATATTCATTGCAGGTTGGTTCCATGTCTGTCTTACCTGTGTGCGTATATTCATTGCAGGTTGGTTCCATGTCTGTCTTACCTCTGTGCGTATATTCATTGCAGGTTGGTTCCATGTCTGTCTTACCTCTGTGCGTATATTCATTGCAGGTTGGTTCCATGTCTGTCTTACCTCTGTGCGTATATTCATTGCAGGTTGGTTCCATGTCTGTCTTACCTCTGTGCGTATATTCATTGCAGGTTGGTTCCATGTCTGTCTTACCTCTGTGCGTATATTCATTGCAGGTTGGTTCCATGTCTGTCTTACCTCTGTGCGTATATTCATTGCAGGTTGGTTCCATGTCTGTCTTACCTCTGTGCGTATATTCATTGCAGGTTGGTTCCATGTCTGCCTTACCTCTGTGCGTATATTCCTTGCAGGTTGGTTCCATGTCTGTCTTACCTCTGTGCGTATATTCATTGCAGGTTGGTTCCATGTCTGTCTTACCTCTGTGCGTATATTCATTGCAGGTTGGTTCCATGTCTGTCTTACCTCTGTGCGTATATTCATTGCAGGTTGGTTTCATGTCTGTCTTACCTGTGTGCGTATATTCATTGCAGGTTGGTTCCATGTCTGTCTTACCTCTGTGCGTATATTCATTGCAGGTTGGTTCCATGTCTGCCTTACCTCTGTGCGTATATTCATTGCAGGTTGGTTCCATGTCTGTCTTACCTATGTGCGTATATTCATTGCAGGTTGGTTCCATGTCTGCCTTACCTCTGTGCGTATATTCATTGCAGGTTGGTTCCATGTCTGTCTTACCTGTGTGCGTATATTCATTGCAGGTTGGTTCCATGTCTGTCTTACCTCTGTGCGTATATTCATTGCAGGTTGGTTCCATGTCTGTCTTACCTCTGTGCGTATATTCCTTGCAGGTTGGTTCCATGTCTGTCTTACCTCTGTGCGTATATTCATTGCAGGTTGGTTCCATGTCTGTCTTACCTCTGTGCGTATATTCATTGCAGGTTGGTTCCATGTCTGTCTTACCTGTGTGCGTATATTCATTGCAGGTTGGTTCCATGTATGTCTTACCTCTGTGCGTATATTCATTGCATGTTGGTTCCATGTATGTCTTACCTCTGTGCGTATATTCATTGCAGGTTGGTTCCATGTCTGTCTTACCTGTGTGCGTATATTCATTGCAGGTTGGTTCCATGTCTGTCTTACCTCTGTGCGTATATTCATTGCAGGTTGGTTCCATGTCTGTCTTACCTCTGTGCGTATATTCATTGCAGGTTGGTTCCATGTCTGTCTTACCTCTGTGCGTATATTCATTGCAGGTTGGTTCCATGTCTGTCTTACCTCTGTGCGTATATTCATTGCAGGTTGGTTCCATGTCTGCCTTACCTCTGTGCGTATATTCATTGCAGGTTGGTTCCATGTCTGTCTTACCTCTGTGCGTATATTCCTTGCAGGTTGGTTCCATGTCTGTCTTACCTCTGTGCGTATATTCATTGCAGGTTGGTTCCATGTCTGTCTTACCTCTGTGCGTATATTCATTGCAGGTTGGTTTCATGTCTGTCTTACCTGTGTGCGTATATTCATTGCAGGTTGGTTCCATGTCTGTCTTACCTCTGTGCGTATATTCTTGCAGGTTGGTTCCATGTCTGTCTTACCTTGTGCGTATATTCATTGCAGGTTGGTTCCATGTCTGTCTTACCTCTGTGCGTATATTCATTGCAGGTTGGTTCCATGTCTGTCTTACCTCTGTGGTATATTCATTGCAGGTTGGTTCCATGTCTGCTTACCTTGTGCGTATATTATTGCAGGTTGGTTCATGTCTGCTTACTCTGTGCGTATATTATTGCGGTTGGTTCCATGTCTGTCTTACCTTGTGCGCATTTTCATTGCAGGTTGGTTCCATGTCTGCCTTACCTCTGTGCGTATATTCCTTGCAGGTTGGTTCCATGTCTGTCTTACCTCTGTGCGTATATTCCTTGCAGGTTGGTTCCATGTCTGTCTTACCTATGTGCGTATATTCATTGCAGGTTGGTTCCATGTCTGTCTTACCTCTGTGCGTATATTCATTGCAGGTTGGTTCCATGTCTGTCTTACCTGTGTGCGTATATTCATTGCAGGTTGGTTCCATGTCTGTCTTACCTCTGTGGGTATATTCATTGCAGGTTGGTTCCATGTCTGCCTTACCTCCTCTGTGCGTATATTTATTGCAGGTTGGTTCCATGTCTGCCTTACCTCTGTGCGTATATTTATTGCAGGTTGGTTCCATGTCTGTCTTACCTGTGTGCGCATTTTCATTGCAGGTTGTCCATGTCTGCCTTACCTCTGTGCGTATATTCCTTGCAGGTTGGTTCCATGTCTGTCTTACCTCTGTGCGTATATTCCTTGCAGGTTGGTTCCATGTCTGTCTTACATCTGTGCGTATATTCATTGCAGGTTGGTTCCATGTCTGTCTTACCTCTGTGCGTATATTCATTGCAGGTTGGTTCCATGTCTGTCTTACCTGTGTGCGTATATTCATTGCAGGTTGGTTCCATGTCTGTCTTACCTCTGTGCGCATTTTCATTGCAGGTTGGTTCCATGTCTGCCTTACCTCTGTGCGTATATTCCTTGCAGGTTAGTTCCATGTCTGTCTTACCTCTGTGCGTATATTCCTTGCAGGTTGGTTCCATGTCTGTCTTACATATGTGCGTATATTCATTGCAGGTTGGTTCCATGTCTGTCTTACCTCTGTGCGTATATTCATTGCAGGTTGGTTCCATGTCTGTCTTACCTGTGTGCGTATATTCATTGCAGGTTGGTTCCATGTCTGTCTTACCTCTGTGGGTATATTCATTGCAGGTTGGTTCCATGTCTGCCTTACCTCTGTGCGTATATTTAATGCAGGTTGGTTCCATGTCTGCCTTACCTCTGTGCGTATATTTATTGCAGGATGGTTCCATGTCTGTCTTACCTGTGTGCGCATTTTCATTGCAGGTTGTCCATGTCTGCCTTACCTCTGTGCGTATATTCCTTGCAGGTTGGTTCCATGTCTGTCTTACCTCTGTGCGTATATTCCTTGCAGGTTGGTTCCATGTCTGTCTTACCTCTGTGCGTATATTTATTGCAGGTTGGTTCCATGTCTGCCTTACCTGTGTGCGTATATTCATTGCAGGTTGGTTCCATGTCTGTCTTACCTCTGTGCGTATATTTATTGCAGGTTGGTTCCATGTCTGTCTTACCTCTGTGCGGATATTCATTGCAGGTTGGTTCCATGTCTGCCTTACCTGAGTGCGTATATTCATTGCAGGTTGGTTCCATGTCTGTCTTACCTCTGTGCGTATATTCATTGCAGGTTGGTTCCATGTCTGTCTTACCTCTGTGTGCATATTCATTGCAGGTTGGTTCCATGTCTGCCTTACCTCTGTGCGTATATTTATTGCAGGTTGGTTCCATGTCTGCCTTACCTCTGTGCGTATATTTATTGCAGGTTGGTTCCATGTCTGTCTTACCTGTGTGCGCATTTTCATTGCAGGTTGTCCATGTCTGCCTTACCTCTGTGCGTATATTCCTTGCAGGTTGGTTCCATGTCTGTCTTACATGTGTGCGTATATTCATTGCAGGTTGGTTCCATGTCTGCCTTACCTCTGTGCGTATATTCCTTGCAGGTTGGTTCCATGTCTGTCTTACCTCTGTGCGTATATTCATTGCAGGTTGGTTACATGTCTGTCTTACCTCTGTGCGTATATTCATTGCAGGTTTGTTCCATGTCTGTCTTACCTCTGTGCGTATATTCATTGCAGGTTGGTTCCATGTCTGTCTTACCTGTGTGCGTATATTCATTGCAGGTTGGTTCCATGTCTGTCTTACCTCTGTGTGCTAATTCATTGCAGGTTGGTTCCATGTCTGCCTTACCTCTGTGCGTATATTTATTGCAGGTTGGTTCAATGTCTGCCTTATCTATGTGCGTATATTTATTGCCGGTTGGTTCCATGTCTGTCTTACCTGTGTGCGCATTTTCATTTCAGGTTGGTTCCATGTCTGCCTTACCTCTGTGCGTATATTCCTTGCAGGTTGGTTCCATGTCTGTCTTACCTCTGTGCGTATATTCCTTGCAGGTTGGTTCCATGTCTGTCTTACCTCTGTGCGTATATTCATTGCTGGTTGGTTCCATGTCTGTCTTACCTCTGTGCGTATATTCATTGCAGGTTGGTTCCATGTCTGTCTTACCTGTGTGCGTATATTCATTGCAGGTTGGTTCCATGTCTGTCTTACCTCTGTGGGTATATTCATTGCAGGTTGGTTCCATGTCTGCCTTACCTCTGTGCGTATATTTATTGCAGGTTGGTTCCATGTCTGCCTTACCTCTGTGCGTATATTTATTGCAGGTTGGTTCCATGTCTGTCTTACCTGTGTGCGCATTTTCATTGCAGGTTGTCCATGTCTGCCTTACCTCTGTGCGTATATTCCTTGCAGGTTGGTTCCATGTCTGTCTTACCTCTGTGCGTATATTCCTTGCAGGTTGGTTCCATGTCTGTCTTACCTCTGTGCGTATATTCATTGCAGGTTGGTTCCATGTCTGTCTTACCTCTGTGCGTATATTCATTGCAGGTTGGTTCCATGTCTGTCTTACCTGTGTGCGTATATTCATTGCAGGTTGGTTCCATGTATGTCTTACCTCTGTGCGTATATTCATTGCATGTTGGTTCCATGTATGTCTTACCTCTGTGCGTATATTCATTGCAGGTTGGTTCCATGTCTGTCTTACCTGTGTGCGTATATTCATTGCAGGTTGGTTCCATGTCTGTCTTACCTCTGTGCGTATATTCATTGCAGGTTGGTTCCATGTATGTCTTACCTCTGTGCGTATATTCATTGCAAGTTGGTTCCATGTCTGTCTTACCTCTGTGCGTATATTCATTGAAGGTTGGTTCCATGTCTGTCTTACCTATGTGCGTATATTCATTGCAGGTTTGTTCCATGTCTGTCTTACCTCTGTGCGTATATTCATTGCAGGTTTGTTCCATGTCTGTCTTACCTCTGTGCGTATATTCATTGCAGGTTGGTTCCATGTCTGTCTTACCTGTGTGCGTAAATTCATTGCAGGTTGGTTCCATGTCTGTCTTACCTGTGTGCGTATATTCATTGCAGGTTGGTTCCATGTCTGTCTTACCTCTGTGCGTATATTCATTACAGGTTGGTTCCATGTCTGTCTTACCTATGTGCGTATATTCATTGCAGGTTGTTTCCATGTCTGGTTGTCTGCCTATGACTAGTTCTTACAGCTGTTTCCATGTCTGCAGTATATTGTCGCTTGTCTGCCTGCCTATAATTATTACAGCTGTGTCCATGTCTGCCCAGTATATTGTCGCTTGTCTGCCTGCGTATAATTATTACAGCTGTGTCCATGTCTGCCCAGTATATTGTCGCTTGTCTGCCTGCGTATAATTATTACAGCTGTGTCCATGTCTGCCCAGTATATTGTCGCTTGTCTGCCTGCGTATAGTTCTTACAGCTGTGTCCATGTCTGCCCAGTATATTGTCGCTTGTCTGCCTGCGTATAGTTCTTACAGCTGTGTCCATGTCTGCCCAGTATCTTTACGCTTTTCCGGTATGCCTGTGTATAGTACTTACAGCTGTTGTCTGCACTGTATGTTGTCGCTTGTCGGCCTGTGTATAGTACTTACAGCTGTTGTCTGCACTGTATGTTGTCGCTTGTCGGCCTGTGTATAGTACTTACAGCTGTTGTCTGCACTGTATGTTGTCGCTTGTCGGCCTGTGTATAGTACTTACAGCTGTTGTCTGCACTGTATGTTGTCGCTTGTCGGCCTGTGTAGTGTCCTTGCAGTTGTTTCCTACGTGTGTGTAGGAAGATTTTCTTCGATAGATGACTGACAATCATGAAAACATGTTATATATGGGTGAGCTCATTACCATATTATGTTCAAATAAATCCATCTATGTATCTACATATAGAATATATTTCAAAGCATCGGTTTTTGTGGTTCTGATTCTATGGCAATGTTGACACGCTAGACAGGTCAATGAACGAAACAAAGTGATGTATCAAATATTTATTTACAATGTAGTACAATTTTGATTTTCAACATTAAAACATGTGGACAATTAAGAAACATGTAATATCACAGTTGTATAAAATACAATTAAAACATAAATTATATCATCCCATCGGCAAGATTAACAATGAGGACCACAATAATGACACTTAGTTGACTAGAACAAAACATACACAAATAAACAACAAGATCCAGTTCTAACAAAATAAAGAATGCTTTTAAAGATGAAGTTAACTAATATCGTTTATGTGGTATTTAAATTATCTAGTTTTTTTTAACAAATCTTGATCCTGTGAAATTATCATAACTACTATGTATGTCGTAAGATCAGAGGTAAGGACATTTGCAAACGGATTGCTATTTTACGAACCAATCATATTGAGCTGTACTTCTTGTACAACCAATGATATGTCTTCTATGACAGTCCCTTTGAATTAAATCAATTTACTAGTATTCACCTACTGTTGATATTGTATCACTTGTATTGAAATGGAAACAGTCGGGAACGTCTACACGTAGTGTTGATAACATCAAACTAACACGAACATGGACATGTACAAATATGTATAATGAGGTTCATACAGTTATACGTATATAATACATGGAACATTTAAATATCATAGTAATGTCTAATCTAGAGCTAAATTATAACCCGTAGGTCACGCTTCCAGGTACTTCTACATTATATTTCCCAGGTATAAGGTAACTATGACATAATCTATAAGTCATATCTGCACATCGTTAGATAAATTTATTATCATTAATTGTCGTATTCCCCTTTTCTACTCTACTATTACATATTCAATCAATATCATCTTATTCCATTACATATTATATATAGCTTCTCTACTTTTCAGCTTTTACATTACTATATAATTCATATGTACATTTCTCACTTATAGTCCTATCCTTTGATTGCATTTGATTTGTATATAATTATGTCGAGGGGCTCATTGTAGATTAACTTTTATTAACAGAATTTTCCCGTTAAATAAAGTGTTTATTATTATTTTATTATTAATATTACTAGTCTATTTCTGCAAACACGTATGAGAGTATAAAAATAATGTAGATGACATGAATATACTACGTTTTTTTTAACATTTTATGAACAAAAGAAAGAAATATAAAAATAATCTATCTGACGATGTGAAAACAGTTCTTGACACAGCGGCGTCGGCACTTTGTATACTGAATTGTCATACCATGTTACAGTTAAGATTCTCCGAAATAGAGATGTTTTGCTACATGTATACGGATTACAAGTGTGTGCGCATTCAACATGACTTGCGTGAGCAATCACTGCGCAACACGCGACGAAAATAGTCGAAACGAAAACAGGAGAATTTAAACCAACTTGTAATGTTATTAAAACCACGCCCATGCATAATCTACGTTTCATCGAAAAGGAAAGGAAACGTAGATTCCTGTCTGGTGGACTATGCTGTATATATATGTACGGTACAATGCTATATGAGATAGTTCATTCCGTTACCATGTGACCTTCACTTCGGTATAACTGTTCGAAACATTGAATGAAGTATCTCCAGCAGTTGTTGAACGTAAGCTGATTTTGTCATACAGAGTGACAGCTTCCTACGTTGATTACCGAAACGAAACTCTCGACATTATAGGAAACACGTCTTTATGACATGTGTTTTCAGATATTAAGGCACATTGCGAAAGTCAAATATTTCAAAGCACCTGTTTCCGATCACTTTCCTTTCCCTGACACGAACGTTTCGGATCTGATGTGATCCCGAAGATCGATGGATGATCCGAACAATGTGGAATTTGTCCGAAGTCTTTCTAGGTCAATGTTAAGGTCATTGGCGTCACCAACTGTATCAGTGAGTGACACATCGCCATCGTCTTCCGGTATTATAATACTGGAATACTCCGACTGGGCCGCCGGTGTTTTTGCATAGTCCGCCCTGCACCGATAGCCAAGATTTGCGTGCATTTTCGCTATTTCAGCGCGTGACCTAGATAAGCCTTGCATTTGGTAATCCGTCAATGTGGTATTATCACGCGATATAGGTGTCGTGAAGTTGTCAGAACGAGACTCGGGGTAGTTCATTGGGCCTTTGGTACGCATTTCTTCAACAATCCGATCATTCACGTCTTGTAGAGCATCTCTGATGGCATCTTCCGCTTTCTCGTCACCTGTAGAAACAGTTAATAGTATATTTACTGTTGATTTGATAATATTTTAGTGCTTTATCTATTTGACAACATTGGTGATTGGTCCTGCCCATAGAACAGATTTGAACACAACATAATTTATATGACGTAATTAAAGCTGCAAACATGTACATATTAGTATAATGCATTTTACAAGATTGAATATATGTAGTGGTAGTCGTTGACATTTTCAAAGACATTTACTAATTTCTACAATCCACTATCCATAGCATGTTTTCAATACATTTCTGCCCCATAAAGGCATCAGAGTGCGTGCAAATTACAATACATTTCTGCCCCATAAGGGCATCAGACTGCATGCAAATTACAATACATTTCTGCCCCATAAGGGCATCAGACTGCATGCAAATTACATTACAATTTCCTAAAATAGAACATATTATAACTGAGGTATAATGGATGTATCTCTACTATTCATTGGCAGTATTAGGATGTGCTATATAAGTCATTCAAAATCAAATATCAAGCATTACATTATTATAACCAATACATAATTATAAGAACAACCACTGATTTGCTATTCCGAGAATCCATTACATCGAGGTCTTCATGTATGATAATAAGTAATATTTATCTGGCCCCTACCTTGTATTACCAATAATGAGCAAACACAAGTTTTCTAGCAACACGAGTATTCTAGCAACACGAGTATTCTAGCAACACAGGTATTCTAGGAACACAGGTATTCCAGGAACAAGAGTATTCTAGCAACACGAGTATTCTAGCAATACGAGTATTCTAGGAACACGAGTATTCTAGCAACACGAGTATTCTAGCAACACGAGTATTCTAGCAACACAGGTATTCTAGGAACACAGGTATTCCAGGAACACGAGTATTCTAGCAACACGAGTATTCTAGGAACACGAGTATTCTAGGAACACGAGTATTCTAGGAACACGAGTATTCTAGGAACACGAGTATTCTAGCAACACGGGTATTCTAGGAACACGAGTATTCTAGGAACACGAGTATTCTAGGAACACGAGTATTCTAGGAACACGAGTATTCTAGGAACACGAGTATTCTAGGAACACGAGTATTCTAGCAACACGAGTATTCTAGGAACACGAGTATTCTAGGAACACGAGTATTCTAGGAACACAGGTATTCTAGGAACACGAGTATTCTAGCAACACGAGTATTCTAGGAACACGAGTATTCTAGGAACACGAGTATTCTAGGAACACGAGTATTCTAGGAACACGAGTATTCTAGCAACACGAGTATTCTAGGAACACGAGTATTCTAGGAACACGAGTATTCTAGCAACACGAGTATTCTAGCAACAGGAGTATTCTAGGAACACGAGTATTCTAGGAACACGAGTATTCTAGGAACACGAGTATTCTAGGAACACGAGTATTCTAGGAACACGAGTATTCTAGGAACACGAGTATTCTAGGAACACGAGTATTCTAGGAACACAAGTATTCTAGGAACACGAGTATTCTAGGAACACGAGTATTCTAGGAACACGAGTATTCTAGGAAAACGAGTATTCTAGGAACACGAGTATTCTAGGAACACGAGTATTCTAGGAACACGAGTATTCTAGGAACACGAGTATTCTAGCAACACGAGTATTCTAGAAACACGAGTATTCTAGCAACACGAGTATTCTAGGAACACGAGTATTCTAGGAACACGAGTATTCTAGCAACACGAGTATTCTAGCAACACGAGTATTCTAGGAACACGAGTATTCTAGCAACACGAGTATTCTAGGAACACGAGTATTCTAGGAACACGAGTATTCTAGGAACACGAGTATTCTAGCAACACGAGTATTCTAGCAACACAGGTATTCTAGGAACACGAGTATTCTAGGAACACGAGTATTCTAGGAACACGAGTATTCTAGGAACACGAGTATTCTAGGAACACGAGTATTCTAGGAACACAGGTATTCTAGGAACACGAGTATTCTAGGAACACGAGTATTCTAGCAACACGAGTATTCTAGGAACACGAGTATTCTAGGAACACGAGTATTCTAGGAACACAGGTATTCTAGGAACACAAGTATTCTAGCAACACGAGTATTCTAGGAACACGAGTATTCTAGCAACACGAGTATTCTAGGAACACGAGTATTCTAGCAACACGAGTATTCTAGCAACACGAGTATTCTAGGAACACGAGTATTCTAGGAACACGAGTATTCTAGCAACACGAGTATTCTAGGAACACGAGTATTCTAGGAACACGAGTATTCTAGGAACACGAGTATTCTAGGAACACAAGTATTCTAGGAACACGAGTATTCTAGGAACACGAGTATTCTAGGAACACGAGTATTCTAGGAACACGAGTATTCTAGGAACACGAGTATTCTAGGAACACAGGTATTCTAGGAACACGAGTATTCTAGGAACACGAGTATTCTAGCAACACGAGTATTCTAGCAACACGAGTATTCTAGGAACACGAGTATTCTAGCAACACGAGTATTCTAGGAACACGAGTATTCTAGGAACACGGGTATTCTAGCAACACGAGTATTCTAGCAACACGAGTATTCTAGCAACACAAGTATTCTAGGAACACGAGTATTCTAGCAACACGAGTATTCTAGGAACACGAGTATTCTAGCAACACGAGTATTCTAGCAACACGAGTATTCTAGGAACACGAGTATTCTAGCAACACGAGTATTCTAGGAACACGAGTATTCTAGCAACACGAGTATTCACGAGTATTCTAGGAACACGAGTATTCTAGGAACACGAGTATTCTAGGAACACAGGTATTCTAGGAACACGAGTATTCTAGTAACACGAGTATTCTAGGAACACGAGTATTCTAGGAACACGAGTATTCTAGGAACACAGGTATTCTAGGAACACGAGTATTCTAGTAACACGAGTATTCTAGGAACACGAGTATTCTAGGAACACGAGTATTCTAGGAACACAGGTATTCTAGGAACACGAGTATTCTAGTAACACGAGTATTCTAGGAACACGAGTATTCTAGGAACACGAGTATTCTAGGAACACAGGTATTCTAGGAACACGAGTATTCTAGTAACACGAGTATTCTAGGAACACGAGTATTCTAGGAACACGAGTATTCTAGGAACACAGGTATTCTAGGAACACGAGTATTCTAGTAACACGAGTATTCTAGGAACACGAGTATTCTAGGAACACGAGTATTCTAGGAACACAGGTATTCTAGGAACACGAGTATTCTAGTAACACGAGTATTCTAGGAACACGAGTATTCTAGGAACACGAGTATTCTAGGAACACAGGTATTCTAGGAACACGAGTATTCTAGTAACACGAGTATTCTAGGAACACGAGTATTCTAGGAACACGAGTATTCTAGCAACACGAGTATTCTAGGAACACGAGTATTCTAGGAACACGAGTATTCTAGCAACACGAGTATTCTAGCAACACGAGTATTCTAGGAACACGAGTATTCTAGGAACACGAGTATTCTAGCAACACGAGTATTCTAGGAACACGAGTATTCTAGCAACACGAGTATTCTAGCAACACGAGTATTCTAGCAACACGAGTATTCTAGGAACACGAGTATTCTAGGAACACGAGTATTCTAGGAACACGAGTATTCTAGCAACACGAGTATTCTAGCAACACGAGTATTCTAGCAACACGAGTATTCTAGCAACACGAGTATTCTAGGAACACGAGTATTCTAGCAACACGAGTATTCTAGGAACACGAGTATTCTAGCAACACGAGTATTCTAGCAACACGAGTATTCTAGCAACACGAGTATTCTAGGAACACGAGTATTCTAGGAACACGAGTATTCTAGCAACACGAGTATTCTAGCAACACGAGTATTCTAGGAACACGAGTATTCTAGGAACACGAATATTCTAGGAACACAAGTATTCTAGGAACACGAGTATTCTAGGAACACGAGTATTCTAGGAACACGAGTATTCTAGGAACACGAGTATTCTAGGAACACGAGTATTCTAGGAACACAGGTATTCTAGGAACACAGGTATTCTAGGAACACAAGTATTCTAGGAACACGAGTATTCTAGGAACACGAGTATTCTAGGAACACGAGTATTCTAGCAACACGAGTATTCTAGCAACACGAGTATTCTAGGAACACGAGTATTCTAGGAACACGAGTATTCTAGCAACACGAGTATTCTAGGAACACGAGTATTCTAGGAACACAAGTATTCTAGGAACACGAGTATTCTAGGAACACAAGTATTCTAGCAACACGAGTATTCTAGGAACACGAGTATTCTAGTAACACGAGTATTCTAGCAACACGAGTATTATTCTAGCAACACGAGTATTCTAGCAACACGAGTATTCTAGGAACACGAGTATTATTCTAGCAACACGAGTATTCTAGCAACACGAGTATTCTAGCAACACGAGTATTCTAGGAACACGAGTATTCTAGCAACACGAGTATTCTAGCAACACGAGTATTCTAGTAACACGAGTATTCTAGTAACACGAGTATTCCAGGAACACGAGTATTCTAGCAATACGAGTATTCTAGCAACACGAGTATTCTAGGAACACGAGTATTCTAGCAACACGAGTATTCTAGCAACACGAGTATTCTAGCAACACGAGTATTCTAGGAACACGAGTATTCTAGGAACAGTATTCTAGAACACGAGTATTCTAGCAACACGAGTATTCTAGAACACGAGTATTCTAGCAACACGAGTATTCTAGCAACACGAGTATTCTAGCAACACGAGTATTCTAGGAACACGAGTATTCTAGCAACACGAGTATTCTAGTAACACGAGTATTCTAGGAACACGAGTATTCTAGGAACACGAGTATTCTAGCAACACGAGTATTCTAGGAACACAAGTATTCTAGCAACACGAGTATTCTAGCAACACGAGTATTCTAGCAACACGAGTATTCTAGCAACACGAGTATTCTAGCAACACGAGTATTATTCTAGCAACACGAGTATTCTAGCAACACGAGTATTCTAGGAACACGAGTATTATTCTAGCAACACGAGTATTCTAGCAACACGAGTATTATTCTAGCAATACGAGTATTCTAGCAACACGAGTATTCTAGCAACACGAGTATTCTAGGAACACGAGTATTCCAGCAACACGAGTATTCTAGCAACACGAGTATTCTAGTAACACGAGTATTCTAGTAACACGAGTATTCTAGCAACACGAGTATTCTAGCAACACGAGTATTCTAGCAACACGAGTATTCTAGCAACACGAGTATTCTAGTAACACGAGTATTCCAGGAACACGAGTATTCTAGCAACACGAGTATTCCAGGAACACGAGTATTCTAGCAACACGAGTATTCTAGGAACACGAGTATTCCAGGAACACGAGTATTCTAGCAACACGAGTATTCTAGCAAAACGAGTATTCTAGCAACACGAGTATTCTAGCAACACGAGTATTCTAGCAACACGATTATTCTAGCAACACGAGTATTCTAGCAACACGAGTATTCTAGCAACACGAGTATTCTAGCAACACGAGTATTCTAGCAACACGAGTATTCTAGCAACACGAGTATTCTAGCAACACGAGTATTATTCTAGCAACACGAGTATTCTAGCAACACGAGTATTCTAGGAACACGAGTATTTCTAGCAACACGAGTATTCTAGCAACACGAGTATTATTCTAGCAACACGAGTATTCTAGCAACACGAGTATTATTCTAGCAACACGAGTATTCTAGCAACACGAGTATTCTAGGAACACGAGTATTCTAGCAACACGAGTATTCTAGCAACACGAGTATTCTAGGAACACGAGTATTCTAGCAACACGAGTATTCTAGCAACACGAGTATTCTAGGAACACGAGTATTCTAGCAACACGAGTATTCTAGCAACACGAGTATTCTAGCAACACGAGTATTCTAGCAACACGAGTATTCTAGCAACACGAGTATTCTAGTAACACGAGTATTATAGGAACACGAGTATTATTCTAGGAACACGAGTATTCTAGCAACACGAGTATTCTAGGAACACGAGTATTCTAGCAACACGAGTATTCTAGCAACACGAGTATTTCTAGGAACACGAGTATTCTAGCAACACGAGTATTCTAGCAACACGAGTATTCTAGCAACACGAGTATTCTAGTAACACGAGTATTCTAGGAACACGAGTATTATTCTAGGAACACGAGTATTCTAGGAACACGAGTAGTATTCTAGCAACACGAGTATTCTAGCAACACGAGTAATATTCTAGGAACACGAGTATTCTAGGAACATGAGTATTCTAGCAACACGAGTATTCTAGCAACACGAGTATTCTAGCAACACGAGTATTCTAGTAACACGTGTATTCTAGGAACACGAGTATTATTCTAGGAACACGAGTATTCTAGGAACACGAGTATTCTAGGAACACGAGTATTCTAGGAACACGAGTATTATTCTAGGAACACGAGTATTCTAGGAACACGAGTATTATTCTAGTAACACGAGTATTCTAGGAACACGAGTATTATTCTAGGAACACGAGTATTCTAGCAACACGAGTATTCTAGTAACACGAGTATTCTAGAAACACGAGTATTATTCTAGGAACACGAGTATTCTAGCAACACGAGTATTCTAGCAACACGAGTATTCTAGGAACACGAGTATTCTAGCAACACGAGTATTCTAGCAACACGAGTATTCTAGCAACACGAGTATTCTAGCAACACGAGTATTCTAGGAACACGAGTATTCTAGCAACACGAGTATTCTAGGAACACGAGTATTCTAGCAACACGAGTATTCTAGGAACACGAGTATTCTAGCAAAACGAGTATTCTAGCAACACGAGTATTCTAGCAACACGAGTATTCTAGGAACACGAGTATTCTAGCAACACGAGTATTCTAGCAACACGAGTATTCTAGGAACACGAGTGAGTATTCTAGGAACACGAGTATTCTAGCAACACACGTAATCGGAGAATGGTTTATTAATAGCGGTCATATTCTGGAGTGTGTATGTAGGATATATTCGTGGCCAGATAAGTGTTTGTGCAGAGTATGGTTAGGCTTAGAGTTATATATGCTGCTCAGTTAACAATGACCGAGTGGTTACGGTCGTTTACTTCAATTGACTTGTTCTCGCCGCTGTAGGTTCAAGATTGAAACTATCCATATGGCTTGCAAAAGGTCGGTGCGGCCCGTGCCTGAAATACTTCAGGCATTTCCTCCACCAATAACAAACGGAAGCACTATAAAATAGGTTACTCTAACCCACAATGCAACCATTATAAATGGAATCTAAATTCACTAAATTTAGATATTAAGTACACAGCTGTTTCTATCAATGATTTCCATACATTAACTTAAACGTTTCAGACGTGAAGAGGTCACATCGGGGTCAAACCTCAATGGTTGTGTGACCTTTGATCTCTTACTTACAGCGTCGTGGATAGGAACATCCAAACTCATAGGGAAAACAGCGTCGTGGATAGGAACATCCAAACTCATAGGGAAAACAGCGTCGTGGATAGGAACATCCAAACTCATAGGGAAAACAGCGTCGTGGATAGGAACATCCAAACTCATAGGGAAAACAGCGTCGTGGATAGGAACATCCAAACTCATAGGGAAAACAACAACTAGGCATATCGTTTTCTGAAGTCGTTTCATAAACTACGTGTTTGAGTATCTCGTACTATTCAGTTCAGAAGTCGGGGCGACGTATGCAAGCTACGTATGCGAGCCCTTCTCGTAGCACTATCACGTGTGTTACATATAGTTACTTGTTGCAATATTTACCTTGTAATCTGGCTTGGTCCAGAGCTCTCTCAAACGTATTGAATGCTGCGTGGTATTGCTTCAATTTTACTGTAATTTGAACATATATTAAATTACATGGACATGATAACTCACAATTCCAAGGACTCGTTAATTAATATAGTAGTTTAATCATAAGAACATTGGTATATTTTATGTATTAATGAAGGAGCTATATTCTAAATGTTGATAATTAACTCTTTGCATGCTGGGTAAAATAAAGGCTATAAATAGTTCAAAAGAAGTATAGCAGACGGCAATTCATAAATATGTTATTCTTATTGATAACGGAAAACTTGTGCAATAAATATGTCATGGCATTTCTTTAGAATTATGTCGTATGTTGTTATATTTTGTTTTATTTGATATGACTACAGATTAATAAATGTCTGTATTGTCTACCAAGTACTGTAACATATGTTAATGAAATTCTATCTTAGAGTTGAATAATGCGGGTAGATTTGTATGAAGTGATAATAATTTCCCAAAATTCTCGAGTTACAATAAATGCATAGTCTTTCGTTTCGTGAGCTCTGTTGGACCACGCTCAATACATGTACATTTAAAAATACATTCAATATTGCGACATCGCATACCTTCAGCCACACCCATAAGTACACAAGACTGTAACTGGTAGCTCCATTCCACCGCTTCCTCCGCCGCCTCCAGGGACTTCTTGGCGGCGTCCTTGGCGTACTCGAAATCGCCAAGAGCCAGGAAACAGTTGCCGATCTCGTGGAACAGCCAGGCTGTTTCTATGCGAGACGCACACATAGGTGTCTTACGTAAGAAGCTAAAAGTGGAAATAATAGTAACATAATAATAACATTGAAATATTCTGTTAAATATTTAGTAAAATTGTGCATAACTTTATATCATGATTGGAGTCGGGCGTGTAAACTAGATATTGTTTTTCATTTCTTATGCATTATTGTAATAATTGTTATATTAAAACGGTTACTAATTCAAGGCGTTTCTCCTTCTAGTTAATTAATTTCTATTTTCCAGCGGATATACAATACAATATAATGTAATGCAATACAATACGTTTATTGCATAAAACAATACAATATAATGTAATGCAATACAATACGTTTATTGCATAAAACAATACAATATAATGTAATGCAATACAATACGTTTATTGCATAAAACAATACAATATATGTAATGCAATACAATACAATACGTTTATTGCATAAAACAATATAATGTAATGTAATGCAATACAATACGTTTATTGCATAAAACAATACAATATAATGTAATGCAATACAATACGTTTATTGCATAAAACAATACAATATAATGTAATACAATACAATACGTTTATTGCATAAAACAATAAATTAATGTAATACAATACAATACGTTTATTGCATAAAACAATACAATATAATGTAATGCAATACAATACAATACGTTTATTGCATAAAACAATATAATGTAATACAATACAATACGTTTATTGCATAAAACAATACAATATAATGTAATACAATACAATACGTTTATTGCATAAAACAATACAATATAATGTAATACAATACAATACGTTTATTGCATAAAACAATACAATATAATGTAATGCAATACAATACGTTTATTGCATAAAACAATACAATATAATGTAATGCAATACAATACGTTTATTGCATAAAACAATACAATATAATGTAATGCAATACAATACAATACGTTTATTGCATAAAACAATACAATATAATGTAATACAATACAATACGTTTATTGCATAAAACAATACAATATAATGTAATACAATACAATACGTTTATTGCATAAAACAATACAATATAATGTAATACAATACAATACGTTTATTGCATAAAACAATATAATGTAATGCAATACATATACGTTTATTGCATAAACAATATAATGTAATGCAATACAATACGTTTATTGCATAAAACAATATTAATGTAATGCAATACAATACAATACGTTTATTGCATAAAACAATATAATGTAATGTAATACAATACAATACGTTTATTGCATAAAACAATACAATATAATGTAATACAATACAATACGTTTATTGCATAAAACAATATAATGTAATGCAATACAATACAATACGTTTATTGCACTATAAAACAATACAATATAATGTAATACAATACAATACGTTTATTGCATAAAACAATACAATATAATGTAATACAATACAATACGTTTATTGCATAAAACAATACAATATAATGTAATGCAATACAATACGTTTATTGCATAAAACAATACAATATAATGTAATACAATACAATACGTTTATTGCATAAAACAATATAATGTAATACAATACAATACAATACGTTTATTGCATAAAACAATATAATGTAATGTAATACAATACAATACGTTTATTGCACTATAAAACAATACAATATAATGTAATACAATACAATACGTTTATTGCATAAAACAATACAATATTTATAGCAATTACACAGTAAATACAGGCAGTGACATGGAATTTTACAAGACCAAACGTGTAAGTTATTAGCATTCAAATTATAAAAATGTGTTAGTTTCGTTGTTTATATGCAATACATATATTTGGAAAGATCGATGTTGATTTTATTTTATTTGCATGACAACAGATTGATAACGTTCTGTATTGTCGGCCAAGGGCGGTAATATATTTTAATGAATTTCGATCTTAGAGTTGAATAATGTGGGCAGATTAATCTGAAGTGAGACTCATATTCCAAACATCTAGAGTTACAATAAATACATAGTCTCGTGTTGTGGTATATGTTGGTAACGACCACGCTCAATAGCTAACTCATGTGATGCTGTTTTTAATCGTGTAAGAGCAATTCTTTATTTTGTTCCTTTACTAAATAATATATAAAACCTAATATTAAATGGTGACAAGAATCACAAAGTATCAATTTCTCAAATAAATAATATAAATAAATAAAAAATAATAAACTTTTTAATGACTTACACATCGAGCTGGTATATAAATACAATAGTGACTTAGACGTCAAGCTGGTATATAAATACAATATTGACTTACACATCGAGCTAGTATATAATTACAATATTGACTTATGCACCGAGCTGGTATTTAAATACAATATTGACTTACACATCGAGCTGGTATATAAATACAATATTGACTTACACATCGTGCTGGTATATAAATACAATATTTACTTATGCATCGAGCTGGTATATAAATACAATATTGACTTACACATCGTGCTGGTATATAAATACAATATTTACTTATGCATCGAGCAGATATGTAAATACAATATTGACTTACACATCGAGCTGGTATATAAATACAATATTTACTTATGCATCGAGCAGATATGTAAATACAATATTGACTTACACATCGAGCTGGTATATAAATACAATATTGACTTACACATCGTGCTGGTATATAAATACAATATTTACTTATGCACTGAGCTGGTGTTTAAATACAATATTGATTTAGACGTCGAGCTTGTATATAAATACAATATTGACTTACACATCGTGCTGGTATATAAATACAATATTGACTTATGCATCGAGCTGATATGTAAATACAATATTGACTTACACATCGAGCTGGTATATAAATACAATATTGACTTACACATCGAGCTGGTATATAAATACAATATTGACTTACACATCGTGCTGATATGTAAATACAATATTGACTTATGCATCGTGCTGGTATATAAATACAATATTGACTTACACATCGTGCTGGTATATAAATACAATATTGACTTACACATCGAGCTGGTATATAAATACAATATTGACTTACACATCGAGCTGGTATTTAAATACAATATTGACTTACACATCGAGCTGGTATATAAATACAATATTGACTTACACATCGAGCGAGTATATGACTACAATATTGACTTACACGTCGAGCTGGTATATAAATACAATATTGACTTACACGTCGAGTGCCTCTTGGTGTCGCTTCTGAACAACATATACTCTTCCTAAATTACCAAGTGCACGGGAAACGGCATCCTCGATGTTGCTGAAAATAGAACATTAATTGATACAATCGTAATGTGTCTGCTATATTGCAGATACATGCGAAATTAGTGATGTTAAAATAAGATACATAGTAATATGAGTCGAACAAGTTCTAGCTATGTACCTTTCACCACGGACACGTCAAATATATGTACTCAAATTTATATATAGCTAATTGCCTTCCCAACACGGATATGTCATATATTCATGCTTTGTATGTCTATATATAGCTAATTGCCTTCCCAACACGGATATGTCATATATTCATGCTTTGTATGTCTATATATAGCTAATTGCCTTCCCAACACGGATATGTCATATATTCATGCTTTGTATGTCTATATATAGCTAATTGCCTTCCCAACACGGATATGTCATATATTCATGCTTTGTATGTCTATATATAGCTAATTGCCTTCCCAACACGGATATGTCATATATTCATGCTTTGTATGTCTATATATAGCTAATTGCCTTCCCAACACGGATATGTCATATATTCATGCTTTGTATGTCTATATATAGCTAATTGCCTTCCCAACACGGATATGTCATATATTCATGCTTTGTATGTCTATATATAGCTAATTGCCTTCCCAACACGGATTTGTCATATATTCATGCTTTGTATGTCTATATATAGCTAATTGCCTTCCCAACACGGATATGTCATATATTCATGCTTTGTATGTCTATATATAGCTAATTGTATTCCCAACACGGATATGTCATATATTCATGTTTCATATTTATATATCTATATATAGCTGGAGAGAAACCGTAAGCGTAATATGAGTTTAGCACGACCGATACCAAGTATTTAATTCAACTTGTGGTTTGTACTTGATGATTTCGTCTTACAGCTGTATCTATATAGTATGTACTATTGTAGTGGGTAGCAAGTGTATTTTGGAATGTCGGAATATCTCTTACAAACACTTGTGTTTGATATTAGGTGGCCACATTGAAGTCAACATTTTTGAATACTAGTATCATCCATATTGTGCTGCTCATATTTCCTTTACTTACTAAGTCATTACATTCCACGTAGGTTATATGTTCACAATGGTGTTCAACCTAGTTGTACGTAAAGTAGGTAAGTTTAAGAACCATGAACAGAACATGTGTTATTGCAGGAACATTTGAATGGGCTTATTGCTGTTCAAGATGGTTCATCAGTTCTTACTGTTTTTCTCCTATAGCGAGGTCTTTGTAGTGGTGGTCAAGGCCTCCCTCGTAATTCTTCTTCCCGATGCAGATGTTGCCTAGGTAACTGTGCAAGTTTGCCATGTGCTGGAACTTGTCAGGCCAGTCTTCAGTGTCCAGGATCTTCAGCACATGCGCCGATTTATCCGCACAAGCTTCAAATTGTCCATCGGAATACACTGGCAATGTCATTGTTAATAATTAAAGAGGTTATTTTATATACATATTTAGTTTTTCACCAAACGGCCATATCAAAATGAACCACTGACGAGGTTCGAACATTCGACCTCCTGCCATAATCACTAGGCCATGTAGACAGATTGACTAGCTCAGTGTTTGTTCATAGTTTATGATCATCCTTTACAAAAATCTGTTTCTTAGGCTATTCACCCAAGTGTTTTATCTCCACTATCCAAATAGCAAACAGCATAGAGTCTGGTCAGACAGCACGTTCTCTGCAGTCGAATCTGTCTCTATGCTGTTTGCAAAAGCAATTTTAGTTGCGACTGACCTATTAAGCGTTAAGTATTAAATTTGCAGCAATGAAGTCGCCACCAGACTTTCGTACATATTGCTACTTAGTCCTAGACGAGGTTTCCGTTTAAAATAGCCTATTAGTGCCATATGTTCTTTAAAATAGTGCTTTGAAATCCATGAAGCTGGTGTTCTCTTATGAACAGAACGTCGCATAAGTTTATTCACTAAGCATACATAAGTACATAATACAAAAGTACAACATCTATTGTTGGACAAATAAATTATGTTTAAAAATCTGAAAAGATATATTGTTAAATATAAAATGTTGAAAATCAACCCCCTGTGGTGAAGTGTACCAACTGTACATGAAGGATCAATCGTAGTGCCTTAAGTTACATAGATCTCTTTCATATGTGTGTATGTATGTACCATTAATGTCAAACCCCTTGCGGGGACCTAGACATGTGTGTGTGTGTGTGTGTGTGCGTGCGTGCGTGCGTGTGCGCGTGCGCGTGTGTGTGCCATTAATGTCAAACCCCTTTGTGGAAGTCGTGATAGCGCAGTGGATACGCGTTCGCTTCAGGAGCGATTGTTCCGGATTCCGAGCCCCGCTGGAGCCATTATGATTAGGTAAGGCATTTAAATTCCACGTTGCCTCTTCTCTGTCCTTCATTGCGATGGATTCCATCAGGAATGAGGTCTCGAGAGTGATTAATATAAGTTGAAAGAACTTGTTTCGCAATCTAGCTAAAATAAATTTGTATAAACTAACCCCTTGCGGGGACATAGACATATGTATGCATGTACCATTAATGTCAAACCCCTTGCGGGGACCTATACATATGTGTGTATGTATGTATGTACCATTAATGTCAAACCCATTGCGGGGACCTAGACATGTACCATTAATGTCAAACCCATTGCGGGGACCTAGACATATGTGTGTGTATGTATGTATGTACCATTAATGTCAAACCCCTTGCGGGGACCTATACATATGTGTGTATGTATGTATGTACCATTAATGTCAAACCCATTGCGGGGACCTAGACATATGTGTATGTATGTATGTACCATTAATGTCAAACCCATTGCGGGGACCTAGACATATGTGTATGTATGTATGTATGTACCATTAATGTCAAACCCATTGCGGGGACCTAGACATATGTGTGTATGTACCATTAATGTCAAACCCCTTGCGGGGACCTAGACATATGTGTGTATGTATCGGTCTGTAATGCCATTGATAACAGGTATTGCAATAGTATTATCTGATTCACTATAATTATTAGTTCTTGTGAATTATCAAATCAATTATGTCGAAAGTAACAAAAACATATGACATAGTTGAAAATTACAGTAGCACCAAAAACGAATAAAGCCACATTGGAAAGAGGTAACCATACACGCATGTTACTTTCTTCACAATGCTACATGCTTGTACCTATTATTTATACGTGACTATGTTTATTCAAAGAAATACATATTGTTTAAACTAAAGACACATTGACAGTATGCTTTCCAATTAGATATTGTTTAAACTAAAGACACATTGACAGTATGCTTTCCAATTAGATATTGTTTAAACTAATGACACATTGACAGTATGCTCTCCAATTAGATATTGTTTAAACTAAAGACACATTGACAGTATGCTCTCCAATTAGATATTGTTTAAACTAATGACACATTGACAGTATGCTTTCCAATTAGATATTGTTTAAACTAATGATACATTGACAGTATGCTCTCCAATTAGATATTGTTTAAACTAATGACACATTGACAGTATTCTCTCCAATTAGATATTGTTTAAACTAATGACACATTGACAGTATGCTTTCCAATTAGATATTGTTTAAACTAATGAAACATTGACAGTATGCTTTCCAATTAGATATTGTTTAAACTAAAGACACATTGACAGTATGCTCTCCAATTAGATATTGTTTAAACTAATGACACATTGACAGTATGCTCTCCAATTAGATATTGTTTAAACTAATGACACATTGACAGTATTCTTTCCAATTAGATATTGTTTAAACTAAAGACACATTGACAGTATTCTCTCCAATTAGATATTGTTTAAACTAATGACACATTGACAGTATGCTTTATAATTAGATATTGTTTAAACTAAAGACACATTGACAGTATGCTCTCCAATTAGATATTGTTTAAACTAATGACACATTGACAGTATGCTTTCCAATTAGATATTGTTTAAACTAAAGACACATTGACAGTATGCTCTCCAATTAGATATTGTTTAAACTAATGACACATTGACAGTATTCTCTCCAATTAGATATTGTTTAAACTAAAGACACATTGACAGTATTCTCTCCAATTAGATATTGTTTAAACTAATGACACATTGACAGTATGCTTTATAATTAGATATTGTTTAAACTAAAGACACATTGACAGTATGCTCTCCAATTAGATATTGTTTAAACTAATGACACATTGACAGTATGCTTTATAATTAGATATTGTTTAAACTAAAGACACATTGACAGTATGCTTTCCAATTAGATATTGTTTAAACTAATGACACATTGACAGTATGCTTTATAATTAGATATTGTTTAAACTAAAGACACATTGACAGTATGCTCTCCAATTAGATATTGTTTAAACTAATGACACATTGACAGTATGCTTTATAATTAGATATTGTTTAAACTAAAGACACATTGACAGTATGCTTTATAATTAGATATTGTTTAAACTAAAGACACATTGACAGTATGCTTTATAATTAGATATTGTTTAAACTAAAGACACATTGACAGTATGCTCTCCAATTATATATTGTTTAAACTAATGACACATTGACAGTATGCTTTCCAATTAGATATTGTTTAAACTAAAGACACATTGACAGTATGCTCTCCAATTAGATATTGTTTAAACTAATGACACATTGACAGTATGCTTTATAATTAGATATTGTTTAAACTAAAGACACATTGACAGTATGCTCTCCAATTAGATATTGTTTAAACTAATGACACATTGACAGTATGCTTTATAATTAGATATTGTTTAAACTAAAGACACATTGACAGTATGCTTTATAATTAGATATTGTTTAAACTAAAGACACATTGACAGTATGCTTTATAATTAGATATTGTTTAAACTAAAGACACATTGACAGTATGCTCTCCAATTATATATTGTTTAAACTAATGACACATTGACAGCATGCTTTCCAATTAGATATTGTTTAAACTAAAGACACATTGACAGTATGCTCTCCAATTAGATATTGTTTAAACTAATGACACATTGACAGTATGCTTTATAATTAGATATTGTTTAAACTAAAGACACATTGACAGTATGCTTTATAATTAGATATTGTTTAAACTAAAGACACATTGACAGTATGCTTTATAATTAGATATTGTTTAAACTAAAGACACATTGACAGTATGCTCTCCAATTAGATATTGTTTAAACTAAAGACACATTGACAGTATGCTCTCCAATTAGATATTGTTTAAACTAAAGACACATTGACAGTATGCTTTCCAATTAGATATTGTTTAAACTAATGACACATTGACAGTATGCTTTATAATTAGATATTGTTTAAACTAATGACACATTGACAGTATGCTTTCCAATTAGATATTGTTTAAACTAAAGACACATTGACAGTATTCTCTCCAATTAGATATTGTTTAAACTAAAGACACATTGACAGTATTCTCTCCAATTAGATATTGTTTAAACTAAAGACACATTGACAGTATGCTCTCCAATTAGATATTGTTTAAACTAATGACACATTGACAGTATGCTTTATAATTAGATATTGTTTAAACTAAAGAAACATTGACAGTATGCTTTATAATTAGATATTGTTTAAACTAAAGACACATTGACAGTATGCTCTCCAATTAGATATTGTTTAAACTAATGACACATTGACAGTATGCTTTCCAATTAGATATTGTTTAAACTAAAGACACATTGACAGTATTCTCTCCAATTAGATATTGTTTAAACTAAAGACACATTGACAGTATTCTCTCCAATTAGATATTGTTTAAACTAAAGACACATTGACAGTATGCTCTCCAATTAGATATTGTTTAAACTAATGACACATTGACAGTATGCTTTATAATTAGATATTGTTTAAACTAAAGAAACATTGACAGTATGCTTTATAATTAGATATTGTTTAAACTAAAGACACATTGACAGTATGCTCTCCAATTAGATATTGTTTAAACTAATGACACATTGACAGTATGCTTTCCAATTAGATATTGTTTAAACTAAAGACACATTGACAGTATGCTCTCCAATTAGATATTGTTTAAACTAATGACACATTGACAGTATGCTCTCCAATTAGATATTGTTTAAACTAAAGACACATTGACAGTATGCTCTCCAATTAGATATTGTTTAAACTAATGACACATTGACAGTATGCTTTATAATTAGATATTGTTTAAACTAAAGACACATTGACAGTATGCTTTCTAATTAGATATTGTTTAAACTAAAGACACATTGACAGTATGCTTTATAATTAGATATTGTTTAAACTAAAGACACATTGACAGTATGCTTTATAATTAGATATTGTTTAAACTAAAGACACATTGACAGTATGCTTTATAATTAGATATTGTTTAAACTAAAGACACATTGACAGTATGCTCTCCAATTAGATATTGTTTAAACTAAAGACACATTGACAGTATGCTTTCCAATTAGATATTGTTTAAACTAATGACACATTGACAGTATGCTTTATAATTAGATATTGTTTAAACTAATGACACATTGACAGTATGCTTTCCAATTAGATATTGTTTAAACTAAAGACACATTGACAGTATTCTCTCCAATTAGATATTGTTTAAACTAAAGACACATTGACAGTATTCTCTCCAATTAGATATTGTTTAAACTAAAGACACATTGACAGTATTCTCTCCAATTAGATATTGTTTAAACTAAAGACACATTGACAGTATTCTCTCCAATTAGATATTGTTTAAACTAAAGACACATTGACAGTATTCTCTCCAATTAGATATTGTTTAAACTAAAGACACATTGACAGTATTCTCTCCAATTAGATATTGTTTAAACTAAAGACACATTGACAGTATGCTTTCCAATTAGATATTGTTTAAACTAAAGACACATTGACAGTATGCTTTCCAATTAGATATTGTTTAAACTAATGACACATTGACAGTATGCTTCCCAATTAGATATTGTTTAAACTAATGACACATTGACAGTATGCTTTCCAATTAGATATTGTTTAAACTAATGACACATTGACAGTATGCTTTCCAATTAGATATTGTTTAAACTAATGACACATTGACAGTATGCTTTCCAATTAGATATTGTTTAAACTAAAGACACATTGACAGTATTCTCTCCAATTAGATATTGTTTAAACTAATGACACATTGACAGTATGCTTTCCAATTAGATATTGTTTAAACTAATGACACATTGACAGTATGCTTTCAAATTAGATATTGTTTAAACTAATGACACATTGACAGTATGCTTTCCAATTAGATATTGTTTAAACTAATGACACATTGACAGTATGCTTTCAAATTAGATATTGTTTAAACTAATGACACATTGACAGTATGCTTTCCAATTAGATATTGTTTAAACTAATGACACATTGACAGTATGCTTTCAAATTAGATATTGTTTAAACTAATGACACATTGACAGTATGCTTTCCAATTAGATATTGTTTAAACTAATGACACATTGACAGTATGCTTTCAAATTAGATATTGTTTAAACTAATGACACATTGACAGTATGCTTTCAAATTAGATATTGTTTAAACTAATGACACATTGACAGTATTCTCTCCAATTAGATATTGTTTAAACTAATGACACATTGACAGTATTCTCTCCAATTAGATATTGTTTAAACTAAAGACACATTGACAGTATTCTCTCCAGTTAGATATTGTTTAAACTAAAGACACATTGACAGTATTCTCTCCAATTAGATATTGTTTAAACTAAAGACACATTGACAGTATTCTCTCCAATTAGATATTGTTTAAACTAAAGACACATTGACAGTATGCTTTCAAATTAGATATTGTTTAAACTAATGACACATTGACAGTATGCTTTCCAATTAGATATTGTTTAAACTAATGACACATTGACAGTATGCTTTCAAATTAGATATTGTTTAAACTAATGACACATTGACAGTATGCTTTCAAATTAGATATTGTTTAAACTAATGACACATTGACAGTATTCTCTCCAATTAGATATTGTTTAAACTAATGACACATTGACAGTATTCTCTCCAATTAGATATTGTTTAAACTAATGACACATTGACAGTATTCTCTCCAATTAGATATTGTTTAAACTAATGACACATTGACAGTATTCTCTCCAATTAGATATTGTTTAAACTAAAGACACATTGACCGTATTCTCTCCAATTAGATATTGCTTATATAACGTTCTTACAAAGTTCTACATCTTCCAGCTCTTTGGCCACGAACTTGCCAACAGCGATCCGACGTCTATCCAGTCGCTCCTTGTGACCACCATAGCTCCTCAGCTTCTTGGGCGGAGTGCGAGTGTGCACAGTCTTTTCTGCTGGTTCTGAGGTATCCATAGCAGTTGTTTTACTGTTGTAAAGGAAAATTGTTATTTTGTGAATATTGTGTGTCGACAAATTGAGACTATAATGTATATGATACTCATTACTTAATGTTTCAGCTTAAAGTCATGTTCCTGTTACTTAATGTTTCAGCTTAAAGTCATGTTCCTGTTACTTAATGTTTCAGCTTAAAGTCATGTTCCTGTTACTTAATGTTTCAGCTTAAAGTCATGTTCCTGTTACTTAATGTTTCAGCTTAAAGTCATGTTCCTGTTACTTAATGTTTCAGCTTAAAGTCATGTTCCTGTTACTTAATGTTTCAGCTTAAAGTCATGTTCCTGTTACTTAATGTTTCAGCTTAAAGTCATGTTCCTGTTACTTAATGTTTCAGCTTAAAGTCATGTTCCTGTTACTTAATGTTTCAGCTTAAAGTCATGTTCCT
>CM026386.1:95346066-95382202 GCA_014843695.1 Archivesica marissinica
GTCCTACACGTCATAAGACATGGATGACTGGGACTATCTGTAGCTAGGTATGGTAGGCCATACACGTCATAAGACATACTAAGATGACTGGGATTATCTGTAGCTAGGTATGGTAGGCCATACACGTCATAAGACATACTAAGATGACTGGGACTATCTGTAGCTAGGTATGGTAGGTCCTACACGTCATAAGACATACTAAGATGACTGGGACTATCTGTAGCTAGGTATGGTAGGTCCTACACGTCATAAGACATGGATGACTGGGACTATCTGTAGCTAGGTATGGTAGGCCATACACGTCATAAGACATGGATGACTGGGACTATCTGTAGCTAGGTATGGTAGGTCCTACACGTCATAAGACATACTAAGATGACTGGGACTATCTGTAGCTAGGTATGGTAGGTCCTACACGTCATAAGACATAGATGACTGGGACTATCTGTAGCTAGGTATGGTAGGTCCTACACGTCATAAGACATACTAAGATGACTGGGACTATCTGTAGCTAGGTATGGTAGGTCCTACACGTCATAAGACATGGATGACTGGGACTATCTGTAGCTAGGTATGGTAGGTCCTACACGTCATATGACATACTAAGATGACTGGGACTATCTGTAGCTAGGTATGGTAGGCCATACACGTCATAAGACATACTAAGATGACTGGGACTATCTGTAGCTAGGTATGGTAGGTCCTACACGTCATAAGACATGGATGACTGGGACTATCTGTAGCTAGGTATGGTAGGGCCTACACGTCATACGACATGGATGACGGGGACTATCTGTAGCTAGGTATGGTAGGTCCTACACGTCATAAGACATGGATGACTGGGACTATCTGTAGCTAGGTATGGTAGGTCCTACACGTCATAAGACATACCTCTAAGATGACTGGGACTATCTGTAGCTAGGTATGGTAGGTCCTACATGTCATAAGACATACCGCTAATATGACTGGGACTATCTGTAGCTAGGTATGGTAGGCCATACACGTCATAAGACATACTAAGATGACTGGGACTGTCTGTTGCTAGGTATGGTAGGTCCTACACGTCATAAGACATGGATGACTGAGATTATCTGTAGCTAGGTATGGTAGGTCCTACACGTCATAAGACATACTAAGATGACTGGGACTATCTGTAGCTAGGTATGGTAGGCCATACACGTCATAAGACATACTAAAATGACTGGGACTATCTGTAGCTAGGTATGGTAGGCCATACACGTCATAAGACATACTAAGATGACTGGGACTATCTGTAGCTAGGTATGGTAGGCCATACACGTCATAAGACATACTAAGATGACTGGGACTATATGTAGCTAGGTATGGTAGGTCCTACACGTCATAAGACATGGATGACTGGGATTATCTGTAGCTAGGTATGGTAGGTCCTACACGTCATAAGACATAGATGACTGGGATTATCTGTAGCTAGGTATGGTAGGCCATACACGTCATAAGACATACTAAGATGACTGGGATTATCTGTAGCTAGGTATGGTAGGCCATACACGTCATATGACATACTAAGATGACTGGGACTATATGTAGCTAGGTATTGTAGGCCATACACGTCATAAGACATACTAAGATGACTGGGACTATCTGTAGCTAGGTATGGTAGGTCCTACACGTCATAAGACATGGATGACTGGGACTATCTGTAGTTAGATATGGTAGGTCCTACACGTCATAAGACATGGATGACTGGGACTATCTGTAGCTAGGTATGGTAGGTCCTACACGTCATAAGATATGGATGACTGGGACTATCTGTAGCTAGGTATGGTAGGCCATACACGTCATAAAACATACCGCTAAGATGACTGGGACTATCTGTAGCTAGGTATGGTAGGTCCTACACGTCATAAGACATGGATGACGGAGACTATCTGTAGCTAGGTATGGTAGGTCCTACACGTCATAAGACATGGATGATTGGGACTATCTGTAGCTGGGTATGGTAGGTCCTACACGTCATAAAATATGGATGACTGGGACTATCTGTAGCTAGGTATGGTAGGCCAAATCACGTCATAAGACATACCGCTAAGATGACTGGGACTATATGTAGCTAGGTATGGTAGGTCCTACACGTCATAAGACATACTAAGATGACTTGGACTATCTGTAGCTAGGTATGGTAGGTCCTACACGTCATAAGACATACCGCTAAGTTGACTGGGACTATCTGTAGCTAGGTATGGTAGGTCCTACACGTCATATGACATACTAAGACGACTAGGACTATCTGTAGCTAGGTACGGTAGGTCCTACACGTCATAAGACATGGATGACTGGGACTATCTGTAGCTAGGTATGGTAGGTCCTACACGTCATAAGACATGGATGACGGGGACTATCTGTAGCTAGGTATAGTAGGTTCTGCACGTCATAAGACATGGATGACTGGGACTATCTGTAGCTAGGTATGGTAGGTCCTACACGTCATAAGACATGGATGACTGGGACTATCTGTAGCTAGGTATGGTAGGTCCTACACGTCATAAGACATGAATGACGGTGACTATCTGTAGCTATGTATGGTAGGCCATACACGTCATCAGACATACCGTTAAGATGACTGGGACTATCTGTAGCTAGGTATGGTAGGTCCTACACTTATAAGACATACTAAGATGACTGGAACTATCTGTAGCTAGGTATGGTAGGTCCTACACGTCATAAGACATACTAATATGACTGGGACTATCTGTAGCTAGGTATGGTAGGTCCTACACGTCATAAGGCATACAGCTAATATGACTGGGACTATCTCTAGCTAGGTATGGTAGGTCCTACACTTATAAGACATACTAAGATGACTGGAACTATCTGTAGCTAGGTATGGTAGGTCCTACACGTCATAATACATACTAAGATGACTGGGACTATCTGTAGCTAGGTATGGTAGGTCCTACACGTCATAAGACATACCTCTAAGATGACTGGGACTATCTGTAGCTAGGTATTGTAGGTCCTACACGTCATAAGACATACTAAGATGACTGGGACTGTCTGTAGCTAGGTATGGTAGGTCCTACACGTCATAAGACATACTAAGACGACTAGGACTATCTGTAGCTAGGTATGGTAGGTCCTACACGTCATAAGACATACTAAGATGACTGGGACTGTCTGTAGCTAGGTATGGTAGGTCCTACACGTCATAAGACATGGATGACTGGGATTATCTGTAGCTAGGTATGGTAGGTCCTACACGTCATATGACATACTAAGATGACTGGGACTATATGTAGCTAGGTATGGTAGGCCATACACGTCATAAGACATACTAAGATGACTGGGACTATCTGTAGCTAGGTATGGTAGGCCATACACGTCATAAGACATACTAAGATGCCTGGGACTATCTGTTGCTAGGTAGGGTAGGCCGTACACGTCATAAGACATACTAAGATGACTGGGACTATATATAGCTAGGTATGGTAGGTCCTACACGTCATAAGACATGGATGACTGGGATTATCTGTAGCTAGGTATGGTAGGTCCTACTCGTCATAGGACATACTAAGATGACTGAGACTATCTGTAGCTAGGTATGGTTGGTCCTACACGTCATAAGACATGGATGACTGGGACTATCTGTAGCTAGGTATGGTAGGCAATACACGTCATAAGACATACTAAGATGACTGGGATTATCTGTAGCTAGGTATGGTAGGCCATACACGTCATAAGACATACTAAGATGACTGGGACTATCTGTAGCTAGGTATGGTAGGCTATACACGTCATATGACATACTAAGATGACTGGGACTATATGTAGCTAGGTATGGTAGATCCTACACGTCATAAGACATGGATGACTGGGACTATCTGTAGTTAGGTATGGTAGGTCCTACACGTCGTAAGACATGGATGACTGGGACTATCTGTAGCTAGGTATGGTAGGGCCTACACGTCATACGACATGGATGACGGGGACTATCTGTAGCTAGGTATGGTAGGTCCTACACGTCATAAGACATGGATGACTGGGACTATCTGTAGCTAGGTATGGTAGGTCCTACACGTCATAAGATATCGATGACTGGGGCTATCTGTAGCTAGGTATGGTAAGTCCTACACGTCATAAGACATGGATAACTGGGACTAACTGTAGCTATGTATGGTAGGCCATACACGTCATAAGACATACCGTTAAGATGACTGGGACTATCTGTAGCTAGGTATGGTAGGTCCTACACGTCATAAGACATACTAAGTTGACTGGAACTATCTGTAGCTAGGTATGGTAGGTTCTACACGTCATAAGACATACTAATATGACTGGGACTATCTGTAGCTAGGTATGGTAGGTCCGACACGTCATAAGACATACCACTAATATGACTGGGACTATCTGTAGCTAGGTATGGTAGGCCATACACGTCATAAGACATACTAAGATGACTGGGACTATCTGTAGCTAGGTATGGTAGGTCCTACACGTCATAAGATATACCTCTAAGATGACTGGGACTATCTGTAGCTAGGTATGGTAGGTCCTACATGTCATAAGACATACCGCTAATATGACTGGGACTATCTGTAGCTAGGTATGGTAGGCCATACACGTCATAAGACATACTAAGATGACTGGGACTGTCTGTAGCTAGGTATGGTAGGTCCTACACGTCATAAGACATGGATGACTGGGATTATCTGTAGCTAGGTATGGTAGGTCCTACACGTCATAAGACATACTAAGATGACTGGGACTATCTGTAGCTAGGTATGGTAGGCCATACACGTCATAAGACATACTAAGATGACTGGGACTATCTGTAGCTAGGTATGGTAGGCCATACACGTCATAAGACATACTAAGATGACTGGGACTATCTGTAGCTAGGTATGGTAGGCCATACACGTCATAAGACATACTAAGATGACTGGGACTATATGTAGCTAGGTATGGTAGGTCCTACACGTCATAAGACATGGATGACTGGGATTATCTGTAGCTAGGTATGGTAGGTCCTACACGTCATAAGACATAGATGACTGGGATTATCTGTAGCTAGGTATGGTAGGCCATACACGTCATAAGACATACTAAGATGACTGGGATTATCTGTAGCTAGGTATGGTAGGCCATACACGTCATATGACATACTAAGATGACTGGGACTATATGTAGCTAGGTATTGTAGGCCATACACGTCATAAGACATACTAAGATGACTGGGACTATCTGTAGCTAGGTATGGTAGGTCCTACACGTCATAAGACATGGATGACTGGGACTATCTGTAGTTAGATATGGTAGGTCCTACACGTCATAAGACATGGATGACTGGGACTATCTGTAGCTAGGTATGGTAGGTCCTACACGTCATAAGATATGGATGACTGGGACTATCTGTAGCTAGGTATGGTAGGCCATACACGTCATAAGACATACCGCTAAGATGACTGGGACTATCTGTAGCTAGGTATGGTAGGTCCTACACGTCATAAGACATGGATGACGGGGACTATCTGTAGCTAGGTATGGTAGGTCCTACACGTCATAAGACATGGATGATTGGGACTATCTGTAGCTGGGTATGGTAGGTCCTACACGTCATAAAATATGGATGACTGGGACTATCTGTAGCTAGGTATGGTAGGCCAAATCACGTCATAAGACATACCGCTAAGATGACTGGGACTATATGTAGCTAGGTATGGTAGGTCCTACACGTCATAAGACATACTAAGATGACTTGGACTATCTGTAGCTAGGTATGGTAGGTCCTACACGTCATAAGACATACCGCTAAGTTGACTGGGACTATCTGTAGCTAGGTATGGTAGGCCTACACGTCATATGACATACTAAGACGACTGGACTATCTGTAGCTAGGTACGGTAGGTCCTACACGTCATAAGACATGGATGACTGGGACTATCTGTAGCTAGGTATGGTAGGTCCTACACGTCATAAGACATGGATGACGGGGACTATCTGTAGCTAGGTATAGTAGGTTCTACACGTCATAAGACATGGATGACTGGGACTATCTGTAGCTAGGTATGGTAGGTCCTACACGTCATAAGACATGGATGACTGGGACTATCTGTAGCTAGGTATGGTAGGTCCTACACGTCATAAGACATGGATGACTGTGACTATCTGTAGCTATGTATGGTAGGCCATACACGTCATAAGACATACTAAGATGACTGGGACTATCTGTAGCTAGGTATGGTAGGTCCTACACTTATAAGACATACTAAGATGACTGGAACTATCTGTAGCTAGGTATGGTAGGTCCTACACGTCATAAGACATACTAATATGACTGGGACTATCTGTAGCTAGGTATGGTAGGTCCTACACGTCATAAGGCATACAGCTAATATGACTGGGACTATCTCTAGCTAGGTATGGTAGGTCCTACACTTATAAGACATACTAAGATGACTGGAACTATCTGTAGCTAGGTATGGTAGGTCCTACACGTCATAATACATACTAAGATGACTGGGATTATCTGTAGCTAGGTATGGTAGGTCCTACACGTCATAAGACATACCTCTAAGATGACTGGGACTATCTGTAGCTAGGTATGGTAGGTCCTACACGTCATAAGACATACTAAGACGACTAGGACTATCTGTAGCTAGGTATGGTAGGTCCTACACGTCATAAGACATACTAAGATGACTGGGACTGTCTGTAGCTAGGTATGGTAGGTCCTACACGTCATAAGACATGGATGACTGGGATTATCTGTAGCTAGGTATGGTAGGTCCTACACGTCATATGACATACTAAGATGACTGGGACTATATGTAGCTAGGTATGGTAGGCCATACACGTCATAAGACATACTAAGATGACTGGGACTATCTGTAGCTAGGTATGGTAGGCCATACACGTCATAAGACATACTAAGATGCCTGGGACTATCTGTTGCTAGGTAGGGTAGGCCGTACACGTCATAAGACATACTAAGATGACTGGGACTATATATAGCTAGGTATGGTAGGTCCTACACGTCATAAGACATGGATGACTGGGATTATCTGTAGCTAGGTATGGTAGGTCCTACTCGTCATAGGACATACTAAGATGACTGAGACTATCTGTAGCTAGGTATGGTTGGTCCTACACGTCATAAGACATGGATGACTGGGACTATCTGTAGCTAGGTATGGTAGGCAATACACGTCATAAGACATACTAAGATGACTGGGATTATCTGTAGCTAGGTATGGTAGGCCATACACGTCATAAGACATACTAAGATGACTGGGACTATCTGTAGCTAGGTATGGTAGGCTATACACGTCATATGACATACTAAGATGACTGGGACTATATGTAGCTAGGTATGATAGGTCCTACACATCATAAGGCATGGATGACTGGGATTATCTGTAGATAGGTATGGTAGGGCCTACACGTCATACGACATGGATGACGGGGACTATCTGTAGCTAGGTATGGTAGGTCCTACACGTCATAAGACATGGATGACTGGGACTATCTGTAGCTAGGTATGGTAGGTCCTACACGTCATAAGATATCGATGACTGGGGCTATCTGTAGCTAGGTATGGTAAGTCCTACACGTCATAAGACATGGATAACTGGGACTAACTGTAGCTATGTATGGTAGGCCATACACGTCATAAGACATACCGTTAAGATGACTGGGACTATCTGTAGCTAGGTATGGTAGGTCCTACACGTCATAAGACATACTAAGTTGACTGGAACTATCTGTAGCTAGGTATGGTAGGTCCGACACGTCATAAGACATACCACTAATATGACTGGGACTATCTGTAGCTAGGTATGGTAGGCCATACACGTCATAAGACATACTAAGATGACTGGGACTATCTGTAGCTAGGTATGGTAGGTCCTACACGTCATAAGATATACCTCTAAGATGACTGGGACTATCTGTAGCTAGGTATGGTAGGTCCTACATGTCATAAGACATACCGCTAATATGACTGGGACTATCTGTAGCTAGGTATGGTAGGCCATACACGTCATAAGACATACTAAGATGACTGGGACTGTCTGTAGCTAGGTATCGTAGGTCCTACACGTCATAAGACATGGATGACTGGGATTATCTGTAGCTAGGTATGGTAGGTCCTACACGTCATAAGACATACTAAGATGACTGGGACTATCTGTAGCTAGGTATGGTAGGCCATACACGTCAAAAGACATACTAAGATGACTGGGACTATCTGTATTTAGGTATGGTAGGCCATACACGTCATAAGACATACTAAGATGACTGGGACTATCTGTAGCTATGTATGGTAGGCCATACACGTCATAAGACATACTAAGATGACTGGGACTATCTGTAGCTAGGTATGGTAGGCTACACGTCATAAACATGATGACTGGGACTATTGTAGCTAGGTATGGTAGGTGTTGTGTGGGATATTGTAGCTAGGTATTCCTACACGTCATAAGACATGGATGACTGGGATTATCTGTAGCTAGGTATGGTAGGTCCTACACGTCATAAGACATAGATGACTGGGATTATCTGTAGCTAGGTATGGTAGGCCATACACGTCATAAGACATACTAAGATGACTGGGATTATCTGTAGCTAGGTATGGTAGGCCATACACGTCATATGACATACTAAGATGACTGGGACTATATGTAGCTAGGTATTGTAGGCCATACACGTCATAAGACATACTAAGATGACTGGGACTATCTGTAGCTAGGTATGGTAGGTCCTACACGTCATAAGACATGGATGACTGGGACTATCTGTAGTTAGATATGGTAGGTCCTACACGTCATAAGACATGGATGACTGGGACTATCTGTAGCTAGGTATGGTAGGTCCTACACGTCATAAGATATGGATGACTGGGACTATCTGTAGCTAGGTATGGTAGGCCATACACGTCATAAGACATACCGCTAAGATGACTGGGACTATCTGTAGCTAGGTATGGTAGGTCCTACACGTCATAAGACATGGATGACGGAGACTATCTGTAGCTAGGTATGGTAGGTCCTACACGTCATAAGACATGGATGACTGGGACTATCTGTAGCTAGGTATGGTAGGTCCTACACGTCATAAAATATGGATGACTGGGACTATCTGTAGCTAGGTATGGTAGGCCATCTCACGTCATAAGACATACCGCTAAGATGACTGGGACTATCTGTAGCTAGGTATGGTAGGTCCTACACGTCATAAGACATACTAAGATGACTTGGACTATCTGTAGCTAGGTATGGTAGGTCCTACACGTCATAAGACATACCGCTAAGTTGACTGGGACTATCTGTAGCTAGGTATGGTAGGTCCTACACGTCATATGACATACTAAGACGACTAGGACTATCTGTAGCTAGGTACGGTAGGTCCTACACGTCATAAGACATGGATGACTGGGACTATCTGTAGCTAGGTATGGTAGGTCCTACACGTCATAAGACATGGATGACGGGGACTATCTGTAGTTAGGTATAGTAGGTTCTACACGTCATAAGACATGGATGACTGGGACTATCTGTAGCTAGGTATGGTAGGTCCTACACGTCATAAGACATGGATGACTGGAACTATCTGTAGCTAGGTATAGTAGGTCCTACACGTCATAAGACATGAATGACTGTGACTATCTGTAGCTATGTATGGTAGGCCATACACGTCATAAGACATACCGTTAAGATGACTGGGACTATCTGTAGCTAGGTATGGTAGGTCCTACACTTATAAGACATACTAAGATGACTGGAACTATCTGTAGCTAGGTATGGTAGGTCCTACACGTCATAAGACATACTAATATGACTGGGACTATATGTAGCTAGGTATGGTAGGTCCTACACGTCATAAGACATACCGCTAAGATGACTGGGACTATCTGTAGCTAGGTATGGTAGGCCATACACGTCATAAGACATACTAATATGACTGGGACTATCTGTAGCTAGGTATGGTAGGCCATACACGTCATAAGACATACTAAGATGACTGGGACTATCTGTAGCTAGGTATGGTAGGTCCTACACGTCATAAGACATGGATGACTGGGACTATCTGTAGCTAGGTATGGTAGGTCCTACACGTCATAAGACATGGATGACTGGGACTATCTGTAGCTAGGTATGGTAGGTCCTACACGTCATAAGACATACCTCTAAGATGACTGGGACTATCTGTAGCTAGGTATTGTAGGTCCTACACGTCATAAGACATACTAAGATAACTGGGACTCTCTGTAGCTAGGTATGTTAGGTCCTACACGTCATAAGTCATGGATGACTGGGATTATCTGTAGCTAGGTATGGTAGGTCCTACTCGTCATAAGACATACTAAGATGACTGGGACTATCTGTAGCTAGGTATGGTAGGCCATACACGTCATAAGACATACTAATATGACTGGGACTATCTGTAGCTAGGTATGGTAGGCCATACACGTCATAAGACATACTAAGATTACTGGGACTATCTGTAGCTAGGTATGGTAGGCCATACACGTCATAAGACATAATAAGATGACTGGGACTATATGAAGCTAGGTATGGTAGGTCCTACACATCATAAGACATGGATGACTGGGATTATCTGTAGATAGGTATGGTAGGTCCTACATGTCATAAGACATGGATGACTGGGACTATCTGTAGCTAGGTATGGTAGGTCCTACACGTCATAAGACATACTAAGATGACTGGGACTATCTGTAGCTAGGTATGATAGGCCATACACGTCATAAGACATACTAAGATGACTGGGACTATCTGTAGCTAGGCATGGTAGGTCCTACACGTCATAAGACATGGATGACTGGGACTATCTGTAGTTAGGTATGGTAGGTTCTACACGTCATAAGACATGGATGACTGGGACTATCTGTAGCTAGGTATGGTAGGTCCTACACGTCATAAGACATGTATGAATGGGACTATCTGTAGCTAGGTATGGTAGGTCCTACACGTCATAAGACATGGATGACTGGGACTATCTGTAGCTAGGTATGGTAGGTCCTACACGTCATAAGATATGGATGACTGGGACTATCTGTAGCTAGGTATGGTAGGCCATACACGTCATAAGACATACCGCTAAGATGACTGGGACTATCTGAAGCTAGGTATGGTAGTTCCTACACGTCATAAGACATACCGCTAAGATGACTGGGACTATCTGTAGCTAGGTATGGTAGGCCATACACGTCATAAGACATACTAATATAACTGGGACTATCTGTAGCTTGGTATGGTAGGTCCTACACGTCATAAGACATACTAAGACGACTAGGACTATCTGTAGCTAGGTATGGTAGGTCCTACACGTCATAAGACATACCGCTAAGATGACTGTGACTATCTGTAGCTAGGTATGGTAGGCCATACACGTCATAAGGCATACTAAGATGACTGGGACTATCTGTAGCTAGGTATGGTAGGCCATACACGTCATAAGACATACTAAGATGACTGGGACTATATGTAGCTAGGTATGGTAGGTCCTACACATCATAAGGCATGGATGACTGGGATTATCTGTAGATAGGTATGGTAGGTCCTACACGTCATAAGACATGGATGACTGGGACTATCTGTAGCTAGGTATGGTAGGTCCTACACGTCATATGACATACTAAGATGACTGGGACTATCTGTAGCTAGGTATAGTAGGCCATACACGTCATAAGACATACTAAGATGACTGGGACTATCTGTAGCTAGGTATGGTAGGTCCTACACGTCATAAGACATGGATGACTGGGACTATCTGTAGCTAGGTATGGTAGGCCATACACGTCATAAGACATATTAAGATGACTGGGACTATCTGTAGCTAGGTATGGTAGGCCATGCACGTCATAAGACATACTAAGATGACTGGGACTATCTGTAGCTAGGTATGGTAGGTCCTACACGTCATAAGACATACTAAGATGACTTGGACTATCTGTAGCTAGGTATGGTAGGTCCTACACGTCATAAGACATACCGCTAAGATGACTGGGACTATATGTAGCTAGGTATTGTAGGCCACACACGTCATAAGACATGGATGACTGGGACTTTCTGTAGCTAGGTATGGTAGGCCATACACGTCATAGACATACTAAGATGACTGGGACTATCTGTAACTAGGTATGGTAGGTCCTACACGTCATAAGACATACCTCTAAGATGACTGGGACTATCTGTAGCTAGGTATTGTAGGTCCTACACGTCATAAGACATACTAAGATAACTGGGACTCTCTGTAGCTAGGTATGTTAGGTCCTACACGTCATAAGTCATGGATGACTGGGATTATCTGTAGCTACGTATGGTAGGTCCTACTCGTCATAAGACATACTAAGATGACTGGGACTATCTGTAGCTAGGTATGGTAGGCCATACACGTCATAAGACATACTAATATGACTGGGACTATCTGTAGCTAGGTATGGTAGGCCATACACGTCATAAGACATACTAAGATTACTGGGACTATCTGTAGCTAGGTATAGTAGGCCATACACGTCATAAGACATACTAAGATGACTGGGACTATATGAAGCTAGGTATGGTAGGTCCTACACATCATAAGACATGGATGACTGGGATTATCTGTAGATAGGTATGGTAGGTCCTACATGTCATAAGACATGGATGACTGGGACTATCTGTAGCTAGGTATGGTAGGTCCTACACGTCATATGACATACTAAGATGACTGGGACTATCTGTAGCTAGGTATGGTAGGCCATACACGTCATAAGACATACTAAGATGACTGGGACTATCTGTATCTAGGTATGGTAGGTCCTACACGTCATAAGACATGGATGACTGGGACTATCTGTAGCTAGGTATGGTAGGTCCTACACGTCATAAGACATGGATGACTGGTACTGTCTGTAGCTATGTATGGTAGGCCATACACGTCATAAGACATATTAAGATGACTGGGACTATCTGTAGCTAGGTATGGTAGGCCATACACGTCATAAGACATACTAAGATGACTGGGACTCTCTGTAGCTAGGTATGGTAGGTCCTACACGTCATAAGACATGGATGACTGGGACTATCTGTAGTTAGGTATGGTAGGTTCTACACGTCATAAGACATGGATGACTGGGACTATCTGTAGCTAGGTATGGTAGGTCCTACACGTCATAAGACATGTATGAATGGGACTATCTTTAGCTAGGTATGGTAGGTCCTACACGTCATAAGACATGGATGACTGGGACTATCTGTAGCTAGGTATGGTAGGTCCTACACGTCATAAGATATGGATGACTGGGACTATCTGTAGCTAGGTATGGTAGGCCATACACGTCATAAGACATACCGCTAAGATGACTGGGACTATCTGAAGCTAGGTATGGTAGGTCCTACACGTCATAAGACATACCGCTAAGATGACTGGGACTATCTGTAGCTAGGTATGGTAGGCCATACACGTCATAAGACATACTAATATAACTGGGACTATCTGTAGCTTGGTATGGTAGGTCCTACACGTCATAAGACATACTAAGACGACTAGGACTATCTGTATCTAGGTATGGTAGGTCCTACACGTCATAAGACATACCGCTAAGATGACTGTGACTATCTGTAGCTAGGTATGGTAGGCCATACACGTCATAAGACATGGATGACTGGGACTATCTGTAGCTAGGTATGGTAGGTCCTACACGTCATAAGACATACTAAGATGACTGGGACTATCTGTAGCTAGGTATGGTAGGCCATACACGTCATAAGACATACTAAGATGACTGGGACTATCTGTAGCTAGGTATGGTAGGTCCTACACGTCATAAGACATGGATGACTGGGACTATCTGTAGCTAGGTATGGTAGGCCATACACGTCATAAGACATACTAAGATGACTGGGACTATCTGTAGCTAGGTATGGTAGGCCATACACGTCATAAGACATACTAAGATGACTGGGACTATCTGTAGCTAGGTATGGTAGGCCATACACGTCATAAGACATACTAAGATGACTGGGACTATCTGTAGCTAGGTATGGTAGGTCCTACACGTCATAAGACATGGATGACTGGGACTATCTGTAGTTAGGTATGGTAGGTCCTACACGTCATAAGACATGGATGACTGGGACTATCTGTAGCTAGGTATGGTAGGTCCTACACGTCATAAGACATGGATGACGGGACTATCTGTAGCTAGGTATGGTAGTCTACACGTCATAAGAATGGATGACGGGACTATCTGTAGCTAGGTATGGTAGGTCCTACACGTCATAAGATATGGATGACTGGGACTATCTGTAGCTAGGTATGGTAGGTCCTACACGTCATAAGACATGGATGACTGGGACTATCTGTAGCTAGGTATGGTAGGCCATACACGTCATAAGACATACCGTAAGATGACTGGGACTATCTGTAGCTAGGTATGGTAGGTCCTACACGTCATAAGACATACTAAGATGACTGGGACTATCTGTAGCTAGGTATGGTAGGTCCTACACGTCATAAGACATGGATGACTGGGACTATCTGTAGCTAGGTATGGTAGGTCCTACACGTCATAAGACATACTAAGATGACTGGGACTATCTGTAGCTAGGTATGGTAGGCCATACACGTCATAAGACATACTAAGATGACTGGGACTATCTGTAGCTAGGTATGGTAGGCCATACACGTCATAAGACATACTAAGATGACTGGGACTATCTGTAGCTAGGTATGGTAGGCCATACACGTCATAAGACATACTAAGATGACTGGGACTATATGTAGCTAGGTATGGTAGGTCCTACACGTCATAAGACATGGATGACTGGGATTATCTGTAGCTAGGTATGGTAGGTCCTACACGTCATAAGACATGGATGACTGGGACTATCTGTAGCTAGGTGTGGTAGGTCCTACACGTCATAAGACATACTAAGATGACTGGGACTATCTGTAGCTATGTATGGTAGGTCCTACACGTCATAATACATACTAAGATGACAGGGACTATCTGTAGCTATGTATGTTATGTCCTACACGTCATAAGACATACTAAGATGACAGGGACTATCTGTAGCTATGTATGGTAGGCCATACACGTCATAAGACATACTAAGATGACAGGGACTATCTGTATCTATGTATGGTAGGTCCTACACGTCATAAGACATATTAACATGACAGGGACTATCTGTAGCTATGTATGGTAGGTCCTACACGTCATAAGACATACTAAGATGACAGGGACTATCTGTAGCTAGGTATGGTAGGCCATACACGTCATAAGACATACTAAGATGACAGGGACTATCTGTAGCTATGTATGGTAGGTCATACACGTCATAAGACATACTAAGATGACATGGACTATCTGTAGCTATGTATGGTAGGTCATACACGTCATAAGACATACTAATATGACTGGGACTATCTGTAGCTAGGTATGGTAGGCCATGCACGTCATAAGACATACTAAGATGACTGGGACTATCCGATACACATGATATGTACTGTCTGGCCATCCGATACACGTGACTTACTGTCTGGTCATCCGATACACATGATATGTACTGTCTGGCCATCCGTTACACATGACTTACTGTCTGGTCATCCGATACACATGATATGTACTGTCTGGCCATCCGATACACATGATATGTACTGTCTGGCCATCCGATACACATGATATGTACTGTCTGGCCATCCGATACACATGATATGTACTGTACATTGTTTCTAATGTCAACACAGTATTACCTCCTACCATCTAGTACACAAATACCTCTATAGTTGGGGTTGGGGCATACATTGTTTCTAATGTCAACACAGTATTACCTCCTACCATCTAGTACACAAATACCTCTATAGTTGGGGGGGGCATACATTGTTTCTAATGTCAACACAGTATTACCTCCTACCATCTAGTACACAAATACCTCTGTGGTTGGGGGGGGGGGCATACATTGTTTCTAATGTCAACACAGTATTACCTCCTACCATCTAGTAGTCAAATCAGTTCGATAGTAGTACACACACAACAGTTCTTCATGAGTTTACTTTGTATCACCTGTCAGTATGTCAGTGAAATAAACATGTTATGTACTGTCTGGCCATCCGATACACATGATATGTACTGTCTGGCCATCCGATACACATGATATGTACTGTCTGGCCATCCGTTACACATGATATGTACTGACTGGCCATCCGTTACACATGATATGCAATGTCTGGTCATCCGTTACACATGATGTGTACTGTCTGGCCATCCGATACACATGATATGCACTGTCTGGCCATCCGATACACATGATATGTACTGTCTGGTCATCCGATACACATGATATGTACTGTCTGGTCATCCGATACACATGATGTGTACTGTCTGGTCATCCGATACACATGACTTACTGTCTGGCCATCCGATACACATGATATGTACTGTCTGGTCATCCGATACACATGATATGTACTGTCTGGCCATCTGATAAACATGATATGCACTGTCTGGCCATCCGATACACATGATATGCACTGTCTGGCCATCCGATACACATGATATGTACTGTCTGGCCTTCCGATACACATGATATGTACTGTCTGGCCATCCGATACACATGACTTACTGTCTGGCCATCCGTTGCACATGATATGTACTGTCTGGTCATCCGTTACACATGATACGTACTGTCTGGCCATCCGATACACATGATATGTACTGTCTGGCCATCCGATAAACATGATATGTACTGTCTGGCCATCCGTTACACATGATATATACTGTCTGGCCATCCTATACACATGATATGTACTGTCTGGCCATCCGTTACACATGATATGTACTGTCTGGCCATCCTATACACATGATATGTACTGTCTGGCCATCCGATACACATGACTTACTGTCTGGCCATCCGTTACACATGATGTGTACTGTCTGGCCATCCGATTCACATGACTTACTGTCTGGCCATCCGTTACACATGATATGTACTGTCTGGTCATCCGATACACATGACTTACTGTCTGGTCATCCGATACACATGATATGTATTGTCTGGCCATCCGATACACATGACTTACTGTCTGGCCATCCGATACACATGATATGCATTGTCTGGCCATCCGATACACATGACTTACTGTCTGGCCATCCGATACACATGATATGTACTGTCTGGCCATCCGATACACATGATATGTACTGTCTGGCCATCCGTTACACATGATATGTACTGTCTGGCTATCCGTTACACATGATATGTACTGTCTGGCCATCCGATACACATGACTTACTGTCTGGCCATCCGATACACATGATATGTACTGTCTGGTCATCCGATACACATGATATGTACTGTCTGGCCATCCGATACACATGATATGCACTGTCTGGCCATCCGATACACATGATATGCACTGTCTGGCCATCCGATACACATGATATGCACTGTCTGGCCATCCGATACACATGATATGTACTGTCTGGCCTTCCGATACACATGATATGTACTGTCTGGCCATCCGATACACATGACTTACTGTCTGGCCATCCGTTGCACATGATATGTACTGTCTGGTCATCCGTTACACATGATACGTACTGTCTGGCCATCCGATACACATGATATGTACTGTCTGGCCATCCGATAAACATGATATGTACTGTCTGGCCATCCGTTACACATGATATGTACTGTCTGGCCATCCTATACACATGATATGTACTGTCTGGCCATCCGTTACACATGATATGTACTGTCTGGCCATCCTATACACATGATATGTACTGTCTGGCCATCCGATACACATGACTTACTGTCTGGCCATCCGTTACACATGATGTGTACTGTCTGGCCATCCGATTCACATGACTTACTGTCTGGCCATCCGTTACACATGATATGTACTGTCTGGTCATCCGATACACATGACTTACTGTCTGGTCATCCGATACACATGATATGTATTGTCTGGCCATCCGATACACATGACTTACTGTCTGGCCATCCGATACACATGATATGCATTGTCTGGCCATCCGATACACATGACTTACTGTCTGGCCATCCGATACACATGATATGTACTGTCTGGCCATCCGATACACATGATATGTACTGTCTGGCCATCCGTTACACATGATATGTACTGTCTGGCTATCCGTTACACATGATATGTACTGTCTGGCCATCCGTTACACATGATGTGTACTGTCTGGCCATCCGATACACATGACTTATTGGCTGGCCATCCGTTACACATGATATGTACTGTCTGGTCATCCGATACACATGATATGTACTGTCTGGCCATCCGATACACGTGACTTACTGTCTGGTCATCCGATACACATGATATGTACTGTCTGGCCATCCGTTACACATGACTTACTGTCTGGTCATCCGATACACATGATATGTACTGTCTGGCCATCCGATACACATGATATGTACTGTCTGGCCATCCGATACACATGATATGTACTGTCTGGCCATCCGATACACATGATATGTACTGTCTGGCCATCCGTTACACATGATATGTACTGTCTGGCCATCCGTTACACATGATATGTACTGTCTGGCCATCCGATACACATGATATGTACTGTCTGGCCATCCGTTACACATGATATGTACTGTCTGGCCATCCGATACACATGATATGTACTGTCTGGCCATCCGTTACACATGATATGTACTGTCTGGTCATCCGATACTCATGACTTACTGTCTGGCCATCCGATACACATGACTTACTGTCTGGTCATCCGATACACATGATATGTACTGTCTGGCCATCCGATACACATGACTTACTGTCTGGTCATCCGAAACACATGACTTACTGTCTGGCCATCCGTTACACATGACTTACTGTCTGGCCATCCGATACACATGACTTACTGTCTGGCCATCCGATACACATGACTTACTGTCTGGCCGTCCGATACACATGACTTACGTATGTTATAGAGATCCCCGTTAACCCTAGATTAACCAATGCAATACTGACCAGCCCCAGCCTCGTTCCTGAGATTGACATACTGGTATCCGGGTCCCTTAGCTTCAAAGTAGTCCATCACGTGACCATCTGTTGACGTTCCCGGAAATGACTATAAATAGAGAAGACATTATTTGTACACGATTTTTATAGACAGTAGCCGAGTGGTTAACAAGTTGGGCGAATACAGGGATCATAGGTTCGATCCCCCGTCAAACCCTAATAATATTACTGGTCAGTCTCTTAGCTTGTACTTTAAACCGATGTATCGTGTCGGTGCGTACACCATGCACGTAATTAAGAACCATAGGCGACTCTGCGGTTTAATGGGTCTCTGTCTGTATCATTGCATTATCCTCCAAACTCTAAAATACTGCAGGCGTCGCTCATATGAACAACTGGTTGCGAGGCTAAATAAACGCAAAAGCAAACAAATCACGTTTATAAAACAACATTACGGGTGCTTGATTAACCAAAAAATGACGTATGTGCATCTGTGTATGTGCACCTGTACAGATCATATCACAGAGACCATCTGCCCATACTATTGAAGGGCACATATTGAAAGCATGTGGTTCCCATACCAAGTATAGTTCTATCGCTGCTGTAGATTCTTTGTTCACATACCAAGTATAGTTCTATCGCTGTTGTAGATTCTTGGTTCCCATACCAAGTATAGTTCTATCGCTGTTGTAGATTCTCGGTTCCCATACCAAGTATAGTTCTATCGCTGTTGTAGATTCTCGGTTCCCATACCAAGTATAGTTCTATCGCTGTTGTAGATTCTCGGTTCCCATACCAAGTATAGTTCTATCGCTGTTGTAGATTCTTGGTTCACATACCAAGTATAGTTCTATCGCTGTTGTAGATTCTTGGTTCACATACCAAGTATAGTTCTATCGCTGTTGTAGATTCTTGGTTCACATACCAAGTGTAGTTCTATCGCTGTTGTAGATTCTTTGTTCACATACCAAGTATAGTGATATATCTGCTGTAGATTCTTGATTCCCATACCAAGTGTAGTTATATCTCCACTGTACTCTTTGTCCACATGTAAATATTAGGCGTTTGGTATCCTCTCTGTTTGAGTAGTGGGGATCCATATGAATTCTTTGTCGCACTACCTGACAGGCCTTCTTCAGTTGTACCCGCACAACTGGCTTCTTGCAGACCTTTGTACATGCAGCTTTCTCTAAGTGGAATCCCGACATCCTCGATACATCTAATCTTGTGTGTTAGCACTTGTTTAATTTCTGTATTTCACATCCAAAGCTTAGTAACTGGTGTTCTATACTAATTTATTAGGCAGCAGCTTATATAATTACTCTTGGGTCCGCTTCCTGGGAATATTTTATTATGAACAGTTAATCTCTTACTGGAATAATTATTCTTTATTATGAACAGTTAATCTCTTACTGGAATACTTAATCTCTTATTATGAACAGTTAATCTCTTACTGGAATAATTATTCTTTATTATGAACAGTTAATCTCTTACTGGAATACTTAATCTCTTATTATGAACAGTTAATCTCTTACTGGAATAATTAATCTCTTACTAAAGATTAATGTTTGCGGGTTTATTTTTTTTTTTATATATACTTTATTTATTTTACAACGATTGCGAAGCAAGTTTTAGCAACTTATATTAATCACTCTCGTTGGCTCGGATGAAAGCATATATGTGGTCATTCATGTGGGAGGAAACCGGAGTACCCGGAGAAAACCCACCTGCCTGATCTGGCGACCATCGTACCATCTCACATACTTCCCTGTCCTAGGATCGAACCCGGGTCGCATTGGTGTGAAGCGAGCGCGCTAACCACTGCGCTAATCGAACAGTTTGTCAGGTTTATTTTAATAGTTAATCTCTTATTTGATGCTTGTAGTTGCCAACATATATTTAAGGATAGGTTATTCAAAAGTTTGGCGATGGAACGAGATGGGGAACTTCAAGAATTGTGTACTAATTGTCACCCAGGATATAATTTATTTGAATGAATACATGGTTACCCACAGCTATTTCCAGTCAATCCATCGCATCCAGCAGTTAACAAGTACCTGTTGCACCAACCTCCTTAAGAAATTGTCAACTTTTTCATATAAAGGGACACCCGTGATCATCAGTGACGATAGCAGACGGATCTGTAGTCCAGTGGTTAACACGTTGGACTGGTAATCCAGGGATCGCAGGTTCGATCCCCAGCCTGACCATAATAAAATTAACAGTCTTTAACAGTGCTTTACACCGTTCACGTAAAAGAACCAGAGGAGATTCTGGAATGGGTCTCTGTGTGTATCATTGCACTATCCTCCAACAATCTAAAATGACTAATCTCTTCAGGAGGCGTCGCTCATATGGGCAACTGGTAGCGACGATAAATAAACGTAAACCACGCACGCACAGTGATGATAGGTTACAGTGGTATACAAGTCAGTGGCCTTAGCCATTCAACCACAGAGGTGTGTCATCTTCCTGTTTTATTAAATCCATTGTGTTCGAGTGTCCAGATGCCAGCACATTTAATAACACCTGTTAAATGTTACATACTCACATTCATTGCACCTGCTAAATGTTACATACCCACATTCATTGTACCTGCTAAATGTTACATACCCACATTCATTGTACCTGCTAAAAGTTACATACCCACATTCATTGTACCTGCTAAATGTTACATACCCACATTCATTGCACCTGCTAAATGTTACATACCCACATTCATTACACCTGCTAAATGTTACATACCCACATTCATTGTACCTGCTAAATGTTACATACCCACATTCATTGTACCTGCTAAATGTTACATACCCACATTCATTGTACCTGCTAAATGTTACATACCCGCATTCATTGTACCTGCTAAATGTTACATACCCACATTCATTACACCTGCTAAATGTTACATACCCACATTCATTGCACCTGCTAAATGTTACATACCCACATTCATTGTACCTGCTAAATGTTACATACCCACATTCATTGCACCTGCTAAATGTTACATACCCACATTCATTACACCTGCTAAATGTTACATACCCACATTCATTGTACCTGCTAAATGTTACATACCCACATTCATTGTACCTGCTAAATGTTACATACCCACATTCATTGTACCTGCTAAATGTTACATACCCACATTCATTGCATTGCTATTATGATTATGATTGGTACGGAGAAATGGAGAGCTGAACGAAAACAGACGAAATAAGATTATATATTTATCAACAAGTTTACGGAAACACTTGGCCGATGCTTGTATTTGTAGCCTGGGAACAGGCGTTGATATATTTTGCCTGGTCAGTCTTATAAATATATGTTAATACCGAGACCAATAATTGGGCCGTATTGAGATTCTGATAATATTATCAATGTCATTTTGCCAGAAGTAAATTGGTAAAAAATCGACAGACTGTAAGTCTTATAATCTTATTGTACACACTTTTGGTGACAGTTATTCTGAACAGAAATATGACTTTAATTAACCGGCCCGACTAATAAATTGAGCATCGAAGATGCGATGTTGCTACAGAGCGATATTCCCACAGGAAAATGTTGAATCCTAAGACGTCAATGGTGCACTCTGACACATTTTAATGTACGTCTTGGGTGTTGAAATAGTTGAAACTTTATTTATTTTACAACGATTGCGAAGCAAGTTTTAGCAACTTATATTAATCACTCTCGTTGGCTCGGATGAAAGCATATATGTGGTCATTCATGTGGGAGGAAACCGGAGTACCCGGAGAAAACCCACCTGTCTGATCTGGCGACCATCGTACCATCTCACACACTTCGCATTGGTGTGAAGCGAGCGCGCTAACCACTGCGCTAATCGGACAGTTTATCGGGTTTATTTTATTAAATAGTTAATCTTATTAAAAAGTTTGATGCTTGTAGTTGCCAACATATATTTAAGGATAGGTTATTCAAAAGTTGGGCGATGGAACGAGATGCGGAACTTCAAGAATTGGGTACTAATTGTCACCCAGGATATAATTTATTTGAATGAATACATGGTTACCCACAGCTATTTCCAGCTAATCCATCGCATCCAGCAGTTAACAAGTACCTGTTGCACCAACCTCCTTAAGAAATTGTCAACTTTTTCATATAAAGGGACACCCGTGATCATCGGTGACGATAGCAGACGGACCTGTAGTCCAGTGGTTAACACGTTGGACTGGTAATCCAGGGATCGCAGGTTCGATCCCCAGTCTGACCATAATACAATTAACAGTCTTTAACAGTGCTTTACACCGTTCACGTAAAAGAACCAGAGGAGACTCTGGAATGGGTCTCTGTGTGTATCATTGCACTATCCTCCAACAATCTAAAATGACTAATTTCTTCAGGAGGCGTCGCTCATATGGGCAACTGGTAGCGACGATAAATAAACGTAAACCACGCACGCGCAGTGATGATAGGTTACAGTGGTATACAGGTCAGTGGCCTTAGCCACTCAATCACAGAGGTGTGTCATCTTCCTGTTTTATTAAATCCATTTTGTTCGAGTGTCCAGATGCCAGCACATTTAATAACACCTGTTAAATGTTACATACCCACATTCATTGCACCTGCTAAATGTTACATACCCACATTCATTGTACCTGCTAAATGTTACATACCCACATTCATTGCACCTGCTAAATGTTACATACCCACATTCATTGTACCTGCTAAATGTTACATACCCACATTCATTGCACCTGCTAAATGTTACATACCCACATTCATTGTACCTGCTAAATGTTACATACCCACATTCATTGTACCTGCTAAATGTTACATACCCACATTCATTGTACCTGCTAAATGTTACATACCCACATTCATTGCACCTGCTAAATGTTACATACCCACATTCATTGCACCTGCTAAATATTACATACCCACATTCATTGCACCTGCTAAATGTTACATACCCACATTCATTGCACCTGCTAAATGTTACATACCCACATTCATTGTACCTGCAAAATGTTACATACCCACATTCATTGCACCTGCTAAATGTTACATACCCACATTCATTGCACCTGCTAAATGTTACATACCCACATGCATTGTACCTGCTAAATATTACATACCCACATTCATTGTACCTGCTAAATGTTACATACCCACATTCATTGTACCTGCTAAATGTTACATACCCACATTCATTGTACCTGTTAAATGTTACAAACCCACATTCATTGTACCTGCTAAATGTTACATACCCGCATTCATTGTACCTGCTAAATGTTACATACCCACATTTCTTTGCTATTATGATTATGATTGGTACGGAGAAATGGAGAGCTGAACGAAAACAGACGAAATAAGATTATATATTTATCAACAAGTTTACGGAAACACTTGGCCGATGCTTGTATTTGTAGCCTGGGAACAGGCGTTGATATATTTTGCCTGGTCAGTCTTATAAATATATTTTAATACCGAGACCATTAATTGGGCCGTATTAAGTTTCTGATAATATTATCAATGTCATTTTGCCAGAAGTAAATTGGTAAAAAATGGGCAGACTGTAAGTCTTATAATCTTATTGTACACACTTTTGGTGACAGTTATTCTGAACAGAAATATGACTTTAATTAACCGGCCCGACTAATAAATTGAGCATCGGCATCGAAGATGCGATGTTGCTACAGAGCGCTATTCCCCACAGGAAAATGTTGAATCCTAAGACGTCAATGGTGCACTCTGACACATTTTAATGTACAAGACGTAATTGTTGATATAGTTGAAACTTTATTTATTTTACAACGATTGTGAAGCAAGTTTTAACAACTTATATAAATCACGGATGAAAGCGTAAATGTTGCTATTCGTGTGGGAAGAAATTGGAGTACCCGGAGAAAACCCACCTGTCCGATCTGGCGACCATCGTACCATCTCACATGCAATATGTTGAAATAGATGATATTTTAAGAGATGCACACCCCATCATACACTCCCTACAGTTGTTATTGTATTTTCGGGATTTTAGATTTTTCATTTTCTGGGACAATCTACATGTATATACGTGCCTTGTAAAGGTAAATGGTAGCTACGTGCATGGTAAAGGTAATTGGTAGCTACGTGCCTGGTAAAGGTAATTGGTAGCTACGTGCCTTGTAAAGGTAAATGGTAGCTACGTGCATGGTAAAGGTAATTGGTAGCTACGTGCGTGGTAAAGGTAATTGGTAGCTACGTGCCTTGTAAAGGTAAATGGTAGCTACGTGCCTGGTAAAGGTAATTGGTAGCTACGTGCCTGGTAAAGGTAATTGGTAGCTACGTGCCTTGTAAAGGTAAATGGTAGCTACGTGCATGGTAAAGGTAATTGGTAGCTACGTGCGTGGTAAAGGTAATTGGTAGCTACGTGCCTGGTAAAGGTAATTGGTAGATACGTGCCTGGTAAAGGTAATTGGTAGCTACGTGCCTGGTAAAGGTAATTGGTAGCTACGTGCCTGGTAAAGGTAATTGGTAGCTATGTGCCTGGTAAAGGTAATTTGTAGATACGTGCGTGGTAACGGTAATTGGTAGCTACGTGCGTGTTAAAGGTAATTGGTAGCTACGTGCGTGGTAACGGTAATGTGTAGCTACTTGCCTGGTAACGGTAATCGGTAGCTACGTGCGTGGTAACGGTAATGTGTAGCTACGTGCGTGGTAACGGTAATGTGTAGCTACGTGCGTGGTAACGGTAATGTGTAGCTACGTGCGTGGTAACGGTAATTGATGAAACAACTATTGTTTGTTAACGTAACGGCATTTGTGTTCATTCCGAGAGTTTTCTTATTGCTATCAATTGCACGTGTAAGTCTATTCAAGGCAGCATTTATTCCCCTCCTTTCATCACGGCGAAACAATGAGGCATATGGAATCACGTATAAATATATTTAAGCTTAAGGGGTAGTTCGGTTAAGCTTAAGGGGTAGTTCGGTTAAGCTTAAGGGGTAGTTCGGTTAAGTGATTTGATCAAGTCATATGAATATTGATTATTGATAGTTTAAAACATGTTTTTAAAATGTTTTATTCAATATTGGCGTAAAAACTGTCTTGTTATTGAACTTCATTGTAATGCGAGATTGTTTGCGGTATTAAACCGGCGTCTCAATGGAACACATTCATGTACATACGTTTCAATAGAACGTGTCCCACTACGATATATAATACAATAATGTAAACACAATCTTAATCTACTCTATAGAGTGCTAACGGCCCTCAGTATTCAATGTAAACACAATTCTGGCATATTTTAATTCAATTTTGGATTTGCTTTTGAAATAGGTCGTTAATTGTATTAAAAGGGTATCTACTATATATGCTTATATATAACATGTACACGGTATTTTGCTGTAGTGTCAAACATTTATAATCAAGGTTATTTACTGTTATATCCTGTGTCATATATAGATCCACCATGTTTCAATGATCTACAGACGGATCTGTAGTCCAGTGGATAACACGATGGACTGGTAATCCAGGGATCGCAGGTTCGATCCCCTGTCTGACCCTTATAAAATTAAAAGTCTTTCAGATGGGACGTTAAACCGAGGTCTCGTGTCGGTGCTGTACACCGTGCACGTACAAGAACCAGAGGAGACTATGGAATGGGTTTCTGTCTGTATCATTGCACTATCCTCCAAAAGTCTAAAATGACTAATCTCTTCAGGAGGCGTCGCTCATATGGGCAACCGGTAGCGACGATAAGTAAACGTAAAACACACACACACATACTTATCTACGACAGTAGAACAATGGCAGTGGAAGTGACAGTTTCTAATATGATCTTGCAAAACTCTGCTCAGATTCATCAAGGGGATGATGGTACTAATTAATCTGCGTGTTAAGAAATGTTGTCTCATATGAAAATGTACTGATGCGTCGTAAAACCAGTTATTGAAATCCCTAACACTTTTCATAATTTCAAAGATGTTTGAGCATTCAAATTTGGTGCATCAATACTCCATGCCAAGTACTTTACGCTGACTCGGTTCATTTTAAAGTGCTTGATAACACCCCATTACCTGTGTCATAATACATATGTAACATGACATGCTGGCAGTCTCCCCTAAAACAACGTATCTACTTTAAACAATGCAAGTATTTCACGTTATTACTTAGATATCAAGTTTAGCCTATGTGCGCCGTTATTTGTCTACTGTCTACCAGCCAGGTTGATACGCTGTGTTTTCCAGTCTGATATAACGTTTGCTGGCGTTTGTTTGATTCGGTCACGTTACCCAATAATACCAGAAAAAGCCGTATAATAATTAGTTCCTGAGAAAATAACGTATGCGTACTCGGTGCAGTTTGTTTACTTCCCGTAGCGTCCCAGTGTGTCCGCATTTAATAGATAACATATGTTTGTTGTGTCATGGTAATAGTTCAATTGTTTTCGTGTATCTAATTCAGTAAGTGTGAATTATTCCTCATACATGGATAACGGAGAGCATGATTGCGAGTATTAAATGTTCAAATTCATATCAAAGTATTAAAGCGACACTACATTAAAGCGACACTACATTAAAGCGACACTACATTAGTGAAAACGCAAATTTCTACAGAATGTATTTTCCTATTATATGGTATAATATTTCAACTAATAAGCAACTAATACGCGGTTTGTTGACATAACAAACTAATGTAAATAATTATAGCCGACATTCATGCGTAATACAACTCGTGTATCCTGAATAATTTATGGTACAGATTTATCGTTATATCTCACATGTGTGCCTATGCATATTTATTTGTAGACTAGTCTTAGTTAAATTTGTTATCTTTAAACGACAGTATCTCGCACTTAGTATTGCCCCAGATGACAAACACACGTCAATTCAGGAACGTGGATGATCGTTATATGAAATCCTAAAGTTTGTATATCACAAAAACACTGTTTATTGATTCAATGTTTGCATTTTATTTGCTTTTTGCGATGTAATGTCGCTTTAAAGACGTTATTACCTGGCTAGTTTCATATCAGCCTAGGTATCGACAATGTCAAGCTACCGAGGGTCGATACATAATTATGCTGATATGAAACGAGCCAAGAAATAACCTCTAACATTGTATATTAGGGGCCAACATCGTATATTAGGGGCTAACAGTGTATATTAGGGGCCAACAGCGTAGATCAACAACTAGATCAATATGAAACACATACATTTTAATCATGAAAATACACTCAGCTGACATAGTATAATGTCGAAAAGCTTTGTACAGTATTAGTATTATCAAATGTAATTTTTACATTATAATAACAAAAAAACAACACATTTTTATATACACACATATATATACATATCATCTCATATACAGTACATATATAGTACACTTTTCGTTAAAATACGTCATAAGTGATAACTTGATATATTTTGTGAAAATCAGTCTCCATACATGTGCGGAATCTGTATGCATAAACAAGAAGCAAACATATAACTCCGTGTATAGCTAGTGCAGATTGACCTGTCCATATTAGGGGTCGTACGAATATTAATAAGACATATTGTAATGTCGGAAATCAGTAGCAGTCGATGTACTAACAACTTCCATATAATACCCATGTCATAAAGGGCACACATCTATAAATGTATACGTTTTATGTGTTTATTTTGGGTGTTGAAAGTGGCATCAACATATTGGGGGCATATTGCGACTCTCAAGATAATATTGATATAGGAAGAACCCGGGTGCCCCCTCCGAATAGTATTTCAGTCACGAACGGGCTCCAGGGTAGATCCATCGGCTCCCATATTTGTATGCAAGTAATGTGTATTACAAAACAGTTAAATACATTGTGTATACTAAATTATATTACGAAACACTTGTACAAATGAATAAATTGTCAATAAAACTGCTTACATTAATCTGTGTGGACTAATTACGTTTATGCGAGATCACAGAATTACAGACTGCTGAACATGATTCCATGTATGATAGTGTACGGAGTTCCGAGAAGACAGGAGTGTGTGCGAGTGTATGGTCCCGTATAATGGACACATCGTATTCTGATACACTGCTGTACACATGGATATACGTGTTCCGTACACTGCTGTACACATGGATATACGTGTTCCGTATACTGCTGTACACATGGATATACAGGTTCCGTATACTGCTGTACACATGTATATACGTGTTCCGTGCACTGTTGTACACATGGATATACGTGTTCCGTACACTGCTGTACACATGTATATACGTGTTCCGTGCACTGTTGTACACATGGATATACGTGTTCCGTACACTGCTGTACACATGGATATACGTGTTCCGTATACTGTTGTACACATGTATATACGTGTTCCGTACACTGCTGTACACATGGATATACGTGTTACGTACACTGCTGTACACATGTATATACGTGTTCCGTACACTGCTGTACACATGGATATACGTGTTCCGTACACTCCTGTACACATGGATATACGTGTTCCGTACACTGCTGTACACATGTATATACGTGTTCCGTATACTGCTGTACACATAGATATACGTGTTCCGTACACTGCTGTACACATGTATATACGTGTTCCGTACACTGCTGTACACATAGATATACGTGTTCCGTACACTGTTGTACACATGGATATACGTGTTCCGTATACTGCTGTACACATGGATATACGTGTTCCGTACACTGCTGTACACATGGAGAGACGTGTTCAGTATACTGCTGTACACATGGATATACGTGTTCCGTACACTGCTGTACACATGTATATACGTGTTCCGTACACTGCTGTACACATGTATATACGTGTTCCGTATACTGCTGTACACATAGATATACGTGTTCCGTACACTGCTGTACACATGTATATACGTGTTCCGTACACTGCTGTACAGATGGATATACGTGTTCCGTACACTGCTGTACACATGGATATACGTGTGCCGTACACTGCTGTACACATGGATATACGTGTTCCGTACACTGCTGTACACATGGATATACGTGTTCCGTACACTGCTGTACACAGGGAGATACGTGTTCCGTATACTGTTGTACACATGGATATACGTGTGCCGTTCACTGCTGTACACATGGATATACGTGTTCCGTACACTGCTGTCCACATGTATATACGTGTTCCGTACACTGCTGTACACATGTATATACGTGTTCCGTGCACTGCTGTACACATGTATATACGTGTTCCGTACACTGCTGTACACATGTATATACGTGTTCCGTGCACTGCTGTACACATGTATATACGTGTTCCGTATACGGCTGTACACATGGATATACAGGTTCCATACACTGCTGTACACATGGATATACGTGTTCCGTACACTGCTGTACACATGTATATAAGTGTTCCGTACACTGCTGTACACATGGATATACGTATGCCGTTCACTGATGTACACATGGATATATGTGTGCCGTACACTGCTGTACACATGGATATACGTGTGCCGTTCACTGCTGTACACAGGGATATACAGGTTCCGTACACTGCTGTACACATGGATATATGTGTGCCGTACACTGCTGTACACATGGATATACGTGTGCCGTTCACTGCTGTACACATGGATATACGTGTGCCGTTCACTGCTGTACACATGTATATACAGGTTCCGTACACTCCTGTACACATGGATATACGTGTTCCGTACACTGCTGTACACATGGATAGACGTGGACAGTACACTTGGATATCCGGGCTCATTGCACTCATGTACATTTAGATATACGGGCCCAATGCACTCATGTACAGTTGATACACTCATGTACACTTGGATATACGGGCCCAATGCACTCATGTACAGTTGATACACTCATGTACACTTGGATATACGGGCCCAATGCACTCATGTACAGTTGATACACTCATGCACATTTGGATATACGGGCCCAATGCACTCATGTACAGTTGATACACTCATGCACATTTGGATATACAAGCTCCGTACACTACCATATACTGGATCGTACACACCCATCTATGGACCCATTGTCAGCACAAACTCAATATGTAAAGAAATAATGATCGACCGCTTTTAAATTGCAAGCATGTGAACCACATACTAATTTCAGAACAAACAAAAACACAAGAAATTAAACATTAATTTACGGGATATAACAGATAATGCTTCTGTTGTCCTTCATAGTTAGCTATAATGTAGCTATGTCACAACGATGATACGGCTTTGTTTGCATGACAACTGAAAACGACGACCTAATGTTGGTTGTTTATACAAGTATTATTATAGTAAATATATGATAAAACAAATGAATACGTAAATAACAAACCTGTCCAGTCTTCTCTAATGTCTCATCAACCCCTTGAAATTTGAAATAATTAGTTACATGCTCATCCTTTTGTGAGTTATATGGTGGAATAACTGGCCCTAGTTTCGGATTTGCTTTAGAAAAATCACAGGATATGCTACTAACTGCGTTACAGTCTAAGACAAACCCGCGTTCCTCCTTCATCAGCTCCCCGGGCGGGGGAGTGACTGGGGTGCGGTATAGTTTATTATGACGTTTAGCTGATTTTGATCTGTCCTCCGTCATTTTCGTCAATATGGGTTCGCTCCTGGTGTTGGTCTTGGCGTTGTTCCTATTGGGGTCACTCCTGGGGTCACACTTCCAGCTGGGGTAGTTCTATAAGAGTAAAACACACAATTGTTCAATAACTCCTGTTTATATGTTAAGTTCCTATAAGTCATTAAATATCTAGGGCCTTTTAGAAAAACAAGCACTTAGTAGTTATTCCGTTTCACAGTAAACTAGTCAATGTTTGTTCCAGTTATCAGAATATGTAACACTTCAATTGACTGGATATGATTATAGCAGGCAATCATTAGCTGCCTGTTATTGAAACTCCGGTCCTACACTGTTGCTATGTAGAACAAAGCCGTGTCGTAGCGAAACGACAATACGAAAACAGCGCTGCGGTCTACCCGATAAATTATATAGCTTGTAAATTGGTCTGCTAATGCTTTTCAACATTTGTTAATAAGTCGGATTTAAACATTGATTTACAAACATAAGCATAGACGAATTGTGTTTTAAAAGTTTACAATCGGATTAAACATTCATATAAATCGAATATATATATATGCTCTTATTATGTCATTAAACATTTGGGGACATTGGGCACAAGTTTATCTTAAGCTATAGCCTAATCGTTGGTCTACTTAAAAAACCCTTTTGAGAAATCCCGATTTATTTGATACATTATGTAATATATAATATAATTGTACGTAGAACGAGTTCGAACAGATGTTTAACAATAACCCTAGGCCGACTTGGACACAAGCGAATGGTAATCTGTTTATTGTAGTGCAGACACATGTTTGTGAGGAGGTGTGTGATCCCCAATGCGAGTTAACCAATCCGCTAGTTCTATACACAGCCCTATCACTAACCTAGCGTTCCGTGAACGGTGACGTATTAACAGTTTATCTAGTCACAATTACATAGTCTCTACTTAATCATACATGTATACGCATGCAATGTTTTCGCATTAAATTCTTGACATGTGCACAATATATATTTACGTATGCTTCCGCTTCGCTCATAACCTTCAATGTTTATCGTCATGGTGACAGTATTTTTCTATACTCAATAATTGTATTATTATACAGTTATTACATTTACGAACGTGCATGTCTGTGACGGAGTCACATTGGCATGACACAGTCGCAGCATTACGGATTATGTATTTCTGTAACTTAGTTATAGATGTTCTACCTGTTTTTCTAAGACATTGCTGGATCTGTTAAATATGTCTTAGAATATGCTACGTCGACTATTACTTGATTCTATGAAACAATTGACTTGTGCATACTATGTGACGAGATTATTTTGTATCACAACAGTAACTATGTCCACATAAATACAGTTTCAATTAGCAACACTTATTTACAGACGGATCTGTAGTCCAGTGGTAGCACGCTGGACTGGTAATCCAGGGATCGCAGGTTCGATCCCCCGTCTGACCCTAATACAATTAACAGTCTTTCAGATGGGACGTTAACCCGAGGTCTCGTGTCGGTGCTTTACACCGTGCACGTAAAAGAACCAGAGGAGACTCTGGAATGGGTCTCTTTCTGTATCATTGCACTATCCTCCAAAAATCTAAAATGACTAATCTCTTCAGGAGGCGTCGCTCATATGGGCAACCGGTAGCGACGATACATAAACGTAAAACACACACACACTTATTTGTATAGGTGTATAACTGTATCCCAATGCGTTCTGTGTAATTTCTACGTTAATAAGCAAATATGGAAGTCCCATCAACGCGGTTAAGCACTTTATATAATGTTTACTACAAGTTAGTTATATAATACAATATATAACGAAGCAGTGGAAGTCGTGATAGCGTAATGGTAGCTCGTTTGCTTCAGGTGCGAAAGACCCGGAGTTCAAGCCTCGCTGGAGTTGTACCCTAAGGCAAGCCATTTAAATTCCACGTTGTCCCCTCTCTCTCTCCATCGTGGCGATGGATTCCATGAGGAATGAGGTCTCGAGAGTGATTGATATAAGTTGTAAGAACTTGTTTCGCAATCGAGCTAAAATAAATTTGTAAGGAAAAACGAAGCAGCAACAAATATGCATATGCAGATATTTTGAGACTGGCACTGAATATGTATGGGTAAAATAAAATACCAACCAAAAGGCTACTGGTGAATTCCATCTAGTTGGCTTTACATCACTGACGGGTGTTAATTCAATTTTAATTATTTGTGCTAACAAGAAAATGCTCAAAATAATACATTGAAATGGTACATGTCTCCTTAAAATGCACCGTGTAAAACTGTACACGTCGCAATGTGTGCTTTACATTTCTTTATCGTCGCTACCGGTTGCCCATATGAGCGACGGCTCCTGAATTTTAGATGTGTGGGGGGTAGTGCAATGATTCAGACAGAGTCTCCTCTGGTTCTATTACATGCACGGTGTACAGCACCGACACGAGACCTCGGTTTAATGTCCCATCATGTCGTGGCTACCAGTATGCTTTTATTTGTTTAAACATAATTTATTGCCAAATATATACAGCAAAAGGTTTGGGCCACAAGTGCTATACACATTATAAAACGGCCCTCACCAATACAATTCATTTACAGAAATAGATTATGTTATTTTAAAGAAAAATGCCAGCAGAAGTATTCACGTGAATGTGCTCGTGTGATGCTAGCCCCGGTCCGCGACCTCGACCCCCCCCCGCAAAATAAGAAATAGAAATACTATTATTACGCTAATTTGAAAACCTCGCAGTATCATGTATAAACTTTTGAACTGAATTAAAAATACTTAGGTTTTCTACCGGTATGCTAGCGTGAAGGTCACTTATGCTAAGTGTGATATCCTTACCACATACATACATACTATTGACAAATATACATAATTAAGTGTGATATCGTTACCACATACATACATACTATTGACAAATATACATAATTAAGTGTGATATCGTTACCACATACATACATACTATTGACAAATATACATAATTAAGTAGCTGGTATACATATGTTCTTATTCGCATACCCGAGTCAGTGACAATTATATATAATGAATATTTGAATAGAGGTCCGGTCTAGTTGCATTTCATTATTGATATCGACTAATCGAACTCGTCATTTCAGTTTTCTCTAATGGTACCATTAGTGTCCAATAGCACAATACACGAACAAGGCTATCATTTATCTCTCCAGGTAATACACATCTGCAGCTGAATGATCTCACCCCATGTTCTATATGCATACAGCAGCTGCATGATCTCGCCCCATGTTCTATATTCATACAGCAGCTGCATGATCTCGTCCCATGTTCTATATGCATACAGCAGCTGAATGATCTCGTCCCATGTTCTATATGCATACAGCAGCTGCATGATCTCGTCCCACGTTCTATATTCATACAGCAGCTGAATGATCTCGTCCCATGGTATATATTTATACAGCAGCTGCATGATCTCTCCCCATGTTCTATATGCATACAGCAGCTGAATGATCTCGTCCCATGTTCTATATTTATACAGCAGCTGCATGATCTCTCCCCATGTTCTATATGCATACAGTAGCTGAATGATCTCGTCCCATGTTCTATATTTATACAGCAGCTGCATGATCTCTCCCCATGTTCTATATGCATACAGTAGCTGAATGATCTCGTCCCATGTTCTATATTTATACAGCAGCTGCATGATCTCTCCCCATGTTCTATATTCATACAGCAGCTGAATGATCTCGTCCCATGTTCTATATGCATACAGCAGCTGAAATATCTCTCCCCATGTTCTATATTCATACAGCAGCTGAATGATCTCGTCCATGTTCTATATGCATACAGCAGCTGAATGATCTCTCCCTGTTTTTGGTGTTCATGGTATATATGCATACAGCAGCTGAATGATCTCGTCCCATGTTCTATATGCATACAGCAGCTGAATGATCTCGTCCCATGGTATATATGCATACAGCAGCTGAATGATCTCGTCCCATGTTCTATATGCATACAGCAGCTGAATGATTTCGTCCCATGGTATATATGCATACAGCAGCTGAATGACCTCGTCCCATGGTATATATTCATACAGCAGACAGTGTATTTGACAACACGTTTCCTGGACTGGCTCCAGTACTTTGTGTACTAACCTCCGTAAGAAACTGCCACGTTTTTCATATAATGAGACACGGTCTGAGTGACCATCAGTGCCCCACTGAGGTTCCCACTGAGGTGTCCCACTGAGGTGCCCGCTTAGGTGCCCCACTGAGGTACCCGCTGAGTGCCCCACTGATGTGCCCCACTGAGGTACCCGCTGAGTGCCCCACTGAGGTACCCGCTGAGTGCCCCACTGAGGTGCCCGCTGAGGTGCCCCGCTGAGGTGCCCCACTGAGGTTCCCACTGAGGTGCCCGCTGAGTGCCTCACTGAGGTGCCCCGCTGAGGTGCCCGCTCAGTGCCCTACTGATGTGCCCCACGGTACCCGCTGAGTGCCCCACTGAGGTGCCCCACGGTAGTACCCGCTGAGTGCCTCACTGAGGTGCCCCACGGTAGTACCCGCTGAGTGCCCCACTGAGGTGCCCCACGGTAGTACCCGCTGAGTGCCCCACTGAGGTGCCCCACGGTAGTACCCGCTGAGTGCCCCACTGAGGTGCCCCACGGTAGTACCCGCTGAGTGC
>CM026386.1:95383202-95409014 GCA_014843695.1 Archivesica marissinica
GAATATACGCACAGAGGTAAGACAGACATGGAACCAACCTGCAAGGAATATACGCACAGAGGTAAGACAGACATGGAACCAACCTGCAAGGAATATACGCACAGAGGTAAGGCAGACATGGACAACCTGCAATGAAAATGCGCACACAGGTAAGACAGACATGGAACCAATCTGCAATAAATATACGCACAGAGGTAAGGCAGACATGGAACCAACCTGCAATAAATATACGCACAGAGCTAAGGCAGACATGGAAACAACCTGCAATGAATATGCACACAGAGGTAAGACAGACATGGAACCAACCTGCAATGAATATACGCACAGAGGTAAGACAGACATGGAACCAACCTGCAATGAATATACGCACACAGGTAAGGCAGACATGGAACCAACCTGCAATGAATATCCGCACAGAGGTAAGACAGACATGGAACAAACCTGCAATGAATATACGCACACAGGTAAGACAGACATGGAACCAACCTGCAATAAATATACGCACACAGGTAAGACAGACATGGAACCAACCTGCAATGAATATACGCACACAGGTAAGGCAGACATGGAACCAACCTGCAATAAATATACGCACAGAGGTAAGACAGACATGGAACCAACCTGCAATAAATATACGCACAGAGGTAAGACAGACATGGAACCAACCTGCAATGAATATACGCACACAGGTAAGGCAGACATGGAACCAACCTGCAATGAATATACGCACACAGGTAAGGCAGACATGGAACCAACCTGCAATGAATATACGCACAGAGGTAAGGCAGACATGGAACCAACCTGCAATAAATATACGCACAGAGGTAAGACAGACATGGAACCAACCTGCACTGAATATACGCACACAGGTAAGACAGACATGGAACCAACCTGCAATGAATATACGCACACAGGTAAGGCAGACATGGAACCAACCTGCAATGAATATACGCATACATGTAGACAGACGTGCAACCAACCTGCAATAAATATACGCACAGAGGTAAGACAGACATGGAACCAACCTGCAATGAATATACGCACACAGGTAAGGCAGACATGAAACCAACCTGCAATGAATATACGCACAGAGGTAAGGCAGACATGGAACCAACCTGCAATAAATATACGCACAGAGGTAAGACAGACATGGAACCAACCTGCAATGAATATACGCACACAGGTAAGGCAGACATGGAACCAACCTGCAATGCATATACGCACAGAGGTAAGGCAGACATGGAACCAACCTGCACTGAATATACGCACACAGGTAAGACAGACATGGAACCAACCTGCAATGAATATACGCACACAGGTAAGGCAGACATGGAACCAACCTGCAATGAATATACGCACACAGGTAAGACAGACATGGAACCAACCTGCAATAAATATACGCACAGAGGTAAGACAGACATGGAACCAACCTGCAATGAATATACGCACAAGGTAAGACAGACATGGAACCAACCTGCAATGAATATACGCACAGAGGTAAGACAGACATGGAACCAACCTGCATTAATATACGCACAGAGGTAAGGCAGACATGGAACCAACCTGCAATGAATATACCCACAGAGGTAAGACATACATGGAACCAACATGCAATGAATATACGCACAGAGGTAAGACATACATGGAACCAACCTGCAATGAATATACGCACACAGGTAAGACAGACATGGAACCAACCTGCAATGAATATACGCACAGAGGTAAGACAGACATGGAACCAACCTGCAATGAATATACGCACAGAGGTAAGACTGACATGGAACCAACCTGCAATGAATATACGCACAGAGGTAAGACAGACATGGAACCAACCTGCAATGAATATACGCACAGAGGTAAGACAGACATGGAACCAACCTGCAATGAATATACGCACTCAGGTAAGGCAGACATGGAACCAACCTGCAATGAATATCCGCACAGAGGTAAGACAGACATGGAACCAACCTGCAATAAATATACGCACAGAGGTAAGACAGACATGGAACCAACCTGCAATGAATATACGCACACAGGTAAGGCAGACATGGAACCAACCTGCAATAAATATACGCACAGAGGTAAGACAGACATGGAACCAACCTGCAAGGAATATACGCACAGAGGTAAGACAGACATGGAACCAACCTGCAAGGAATATACGCACAGAGGTAAGGCAGACATGGACAACCTGCAATGAAAATGCGCACACAGGTAAGACAGACATGGAACCATCCTGCAATAAATATACGCACAGAGGTAAGGCAGACATGGAACCAACCTGCATTAAATATACGCACAGAGGTAAGGCAGACATGGAACCAACCTGCAATGAATATACGCACACAGGTAAGACAGACATGGAACCAACCTGCAATGAATATACGCACAGAGGTAAGACAGACATGGAACCAACCTGCAATGAATATACGCACAGAGGTAAGACAGACATGGAACCAACCTGCAAGGAATATACGCACAGAGGTAAGACAGACATGGAACCAACCTGCAAGGAATATACGCACAGAGGTAAGGCAGACATGGAACCAACCTGCAATGAAAATGCGCACAGAGGTAAGACAGACATGGAACCAACCTGCAATGAATATACGCACAGAGGTAAGACAGACATGGAACCAACCTGCAATGAATATACGCACACAGGTAAGACAGACATGGAACCAACCTGCAATGAATATACGCACAGAGGTAAGACAGACATGGAACCAACCTGCAATGAATATACGCACAGAGGTAAGACAGACATGGAACCAACCTGCAATGAATATACGCACACAGGTAAGACAGACATGGAACCAACCTGCAATGAATATACGCACAGAGGTAAGACAGACATGGAACCAACCTGCAATGAATATACGCACAGAGGTAAGACAGACATGGAACCAACCAGCAATGAATATACGCACAGATGTAAGACAGACATGGAACCAACCTGCAATGAATATACGCACAGAGGTAAGACAGACATGGAACCAACCTGCAATGAATATACGCACAGAGGTAAGACAGACATGGAACCAACCTGCAAGGAATATACGCACAGAGGTAAGGCAGACATGGACAACCTGCAATGAAAATGCGCACACAGGTAAGACAGACATGGAACCAATCTGCAATAAATATACGCACAGAGGTAAGGCAGACATGGAACCAACCTGCAATAAATATACGCACAGAGGTAAGGCAGACATGGAACCAACCTGCAATGAATATGCACACAGAGGTAAGACAGACATGGAACCAACCTGCAATGAATATACGCACAGAGGTAAGACAGACATGGAACCAACCTGCAATGAATATACGCACACAGGTAAGGCAGACATGGAACCAACCTGCAATGAATATCCGCACAGAGGTAAGACAGACATGGAACAAACCTGCAATGAATATACGCACACAGGTAAGACAGACATGGAACCAACCTGCAATAAATATACGCACACAGGTAAGACAGACATGGAAACAACCTGCAATGAATATACGCACACAGGTAAGGCAGACATGGAACCAACCTGCAATAAATATACGCACAGAGGTAAGACAGACATGGAACCAACCTGCAATAAATATACGCACAGAGGTAAGACAGACATGGAACCAACCTGCAATGAATATACGCACACAGGTAAGGCAGACATGGAACCAACCTGCAATGAATATACGCACACAGGTAAGACAGACATGGAACCAACCTGCAATAAATATACGCACAGAGGTAAGACAGACATGGAACCAACCTGCAAGGAATATACGTACACAGGTAAGGCAGGCATGGAACCAACCTGCAATGAATATGCACACAGAGGTAAGACAGACATGGAACCAACCTGCAATGAATATGCGCACACAGGTAAGGCAGACATGGGTCCAACCTGCAAGGACTATGCGCACACATGTAAGGCAGACATGGAACAAACCTGCAAGGACTATGCGCACGCAGGTAAGGCAGACATGGAACCAACCTGCACGGACTATGCGCACACAGGTAATGCAGACATGGAACCAACCTGCACGGACTATGCGCACACAGGTAAGGCAGACATGGAACCAACCTGCACGGACTATGCGCACACAGGTAAGGCAGACATGGAACCAACCTGCACGGACTATGCGCACACAGTTAAGGCAGACGTGAAGAGAGACAATTCTGTGTTTCATGTGTGCATTCTCTCATATACAGTACTGCACAGTCATATACAGTACTGTACAGTTTATCAAATTAAAACAAGCAAAATCACAGTCGCTGAAGAATGCCACCGCAATAGCCGAAGAAGTTGCAGCCAGGCCTGGAACTATTGGCACAGACAGACTGACAGATTGACACACGGACAGTGTGACAGTTATACAAAATACAAGAAGCTTTATTTTGAGTCGGATGTAGAACAATAAACACTAGCTACAATAGAAATTCGTCCTACCAAAATGTTACTAATAGAACACACAATGCAATTCAAAAGCAAATTGAGTCACTTGGTTTAAACATATGTATTCGTTCATTATGTACAGTACATATCTATTGTATAGCTATACAAACGTTCATTATGTACAGTACATATCTATTTTATAGCTATACAAACGTTCATTATGTACAGTACATATCTATTGTATAGCTATACAAACGCAAACAACAACAACAACAAACTTCATATGTACAGTACATATCTATTGTATAGCTATACAAACGTTCATTATGTACAGTACATATCTATTGTATAGCTATACAAACGTTCATTATGTACAGTACATATCTATTGTATAGCTATACAAACGTTCATTATGTACAGTACATATCTATTGTATAGCTATACAAACGTTCATTATGTACAGTACATATCTATTGTATAGCTATACAAACGTTCATTATGTACAGTACATATCTATTGTATAGCTATACAAACGTTCATTATGTACAGTACATATATATTGTATAGCTATACAAACGTTCATTATGTACAGTACATATCTATTGTATAGCTATACAAACGTTCATTATGTACAGTACATATCTATTGTATAGCTATACAAACGTTCATTATGTACAGTACATATCTATTGTATAGCTATACAAACGTTCATTATGTACAGTACATATCTATTGTATAGCTATACAAACGTTCGTTATGTACAGTACATATCTATTGTATAGCTATACAAACGTTCATTATGTACAGTACATATCTATTGTATAGCTATACAAACGTTCATTATGTACAGTACATATCTATTGTATAGCTATACAAACGTTCATTATGTACAGTACATATCTATTGTATAGCTATACAAACGTTCATTATGTACAGTACATATCTATTGTATAGCTATACAAACGTTCATTATGTACAGTACATATCTATTGTATAGCTATACAAACGTTCATTATGTACAGTACATATCTATTGTATAGCTATACAAACGTTCATTATGTACAGACATATTATTGTATAGCATACAAACGTTCATTATGTACAGTACATATCTATTGTATAGCTATACAAACGTTCATATGTACAGTACATATCTATTGTATAGCTATACAAACGTTCATTATGTACAGTACATATCTATTGTATAGCTATACAAACGTTCATTATGTACAGTACATATCTATTGTATAGCTATACAAACGTTCATTATGTACAGTACATATTATTGTATAGCTATACAAACGTTCATTATGTACAGTACATATCTATTGTATAGCTATACAAACGTTCATTATGTACAGTACATATCTATTGTATAGCTATACAAACGAAAATGGATTTAATCGGAAGCTTAAAGCTTATTGTGATTATCTCAATGAGTCACTTAAAAGGCGTACATTGCAAACTTAGACTACATAGGACGGCGTCGTTCTTCCAACATCCAATTTAAACTTTACTTATTTTCGACGTTTTTAAAATGCAAATAACAGCATCGATATAGCCTAAATTGTTGTATGTATGGTGTCAAGGAGTCAATAAAAATGGTTTAGAACCCGAAACCACTTGACCAGACCAAAGGCGTCTGTGAATTTATTAGCCTTTGTTTCTGGCAAAGTGACATAGATATTATCAGAAACACAATACGGCCCAATTAATGGTCTCGGTGTTAAAATATATATTTATATGACTGACCAGGCAAAATATATGAACACCTGTTCCAAGGCTAACACATTATATATAGATGACAGTTTACACCTTGTGTTATTTGTAGACGCAGGGAATTTGAAATCAAACAAATGAAACATGTTAATACACATGGTTGATCTGGTATGTCATTGGTCGTAGATCGATCAAACGTTGTCCATCTGTTCGTGGAATGTTACTCAACTGTCCGCTATGAAAATATAAAGGCATCGTGAGGCTTTAAATATCTGTAATAATATATTTATCAAATGAGTATATTTTGACTTAAAAAAGCAAATAACAGTAGATAATAGCTATATATCGACATACAATAAATAGAGGATCTTACATGAGTGGCTTTCCATATTGAATTTATTAAACGAGTTGAATAAAATGATAAAATGCGAGGCTCTGTCGAGAATTTTATCATTTTTATTCAACGAGTTAAATAAATTCAATATGGAAAGACACGAATGTAAGATTCTTTTTATCACATAAACCAAATACGCAGTAAAAGTGTGTCACGATTGAACACACTTCCCCTTTAGCAAATGAAAGCCAGAGTAGTACTGCGGTTTCTACTTAATGGGCCAAGAAAATAGTGCGACACTAAATACTCCAATTGTTTTATTTTCTTCCTTGAGTTTGTAAACAGTTTTTAAACTATCACAACATATCATGTGCAACAATTCAATATTAAACACTTTTAAATTGTTTTCAAACATCCATTTTAACAAATACAAATACAAAATGTACACGATGTTTTGGCAAATGACGTCACAATCAAAGTTACACAGCGCGTGCTAGTTGATGTAAACATGTATGTCACTGCGAATCGCTATCGCTTTCAATGATTCTTAGACGTTTTCTTGGTGGATTAGATGGGGATACAGTTTTAGGGTTGTTAATGTATACATTAAAAGTACCACCAGCCAACATACTTTGGAATCCACCGGTCAGATTAATATTGGAGTTTGAATTGGTGATTCGCCCACGCATTTGCCTCATTTGCATATTTAATTCACTAGCGCCAGAACGAGAAAGACACCAGACAAATGGTTTAATAAACAGATTGTTTAATCAGTAAAATTACGCGACTTAAACGCGTCAATGGCGGAGAATCAGACAAGGGAAGTAACCGTGTAATAACCAACAAGTATAACATACTGGCGCTACCTCTTTTGTTTTAAAAGATTAAATCCAGTACTCAAATATATACTGAATTATTCAGTATAACTTTCATGATACAATGCCAAGCTACCTTTCATGATACAATATCAAGCAAGTAATACTAGACGAGAAATTATATGATAAACAGTAGTGTTAAAGGTAAGCACAGATGCTATTATAATAAACCAAACTATTATCCATATAGTAATTAGAAATAACAAACAGAAACAAAACTATGTACTACAAACTTCTACCTGAAGAGTTAAATTGTCATAAACAGTGATACATAATCACTACACTTCCAAATTATAGGTACTAGTAACTGACATAAACTGAAATACTGGTTCTGCTAGCCTCACTGCTAGGACATACTATCAATGTTCACTAAAATAACCTAATGTAATCACTGTTTGTAGTGTTGTTTCCCTACTAAATATAGTCAGATAGGTAAACCGGTGGCTTTCTGATGCGTTGTGGCCTTTTTTGTATGTTATGACTGTCATCATGAATGTCACCGGTGTTCTCGAGACCTGGAGATGATGGTGGTCCTGGTACACCAATCAAGATAGGAATGGGAGCAACGTCTTGTTGACTGGTATCAGGTGTGGACAATGTTGTTGGAATTGTAACTAATGACGGGGTTCACTGATTGTAGGACTAGATTCACTCTCGTCATCAGACATATGACTATGATCAAAAGGTACAAACGAATGCTCGGAATGAATATCACTGAAATCACTTGGAATACGGTAACACTCGCTTTGTTTCACTTTATAACTAGAGGCACGTAACTGACTACCGGAGAACTTTTTCACAAAACACCACTCTCCATCACATGAAACCACAAGATACCTATTACGGGCTTTCAACTTGCTTTTATCACAGAACAAATACACTATATCACCTACACACACACGATCTGATGGCCTGTGGCGGTGATGTTTCGACTTGGAATCTTCGCTGTGTTGATGATTCAAATTTCTGGACTCGTGTTGCTGTAGAATGAGCTCTCTGTCAGAAATGGGGAGTTGATCATGGGTGAACTGTGACCTCTGTGTCCATAACTCGCGAGCCGAAAGACCAGATTTTCCTAGACGTGAGTTTAATCTTGCGACAACAATGGCAAGGTCTAATTTCGAGATTGGGCCTCCTCCGGGTTCATAGCGTAGTATTTCATGTTCTAACTCTTGGATAGCTTTCTCTGCGACAGGATTTTTGTTAACGTTTTTAACGCGCCCGATCTCTAAAACAATGTTCAACTTGTGTAATGAAGTGTCTGACTGAAGAGATATAAAACCAGGCGCAGGGTCTACACGAATAATAGCTGGGGGACCATCTAAGGGATGCAACTCTGTACACATACACATTAAGGCTTCACGGATTGTGTCCCTTCTTTCGTCGGTGATGATACAGGCTTTTGTGTAACTTGTTACAGTTTCACGCACCACAAGAATAGTTTGTAAATTGCGTTTCAAAATATCTGCTGCGAATGAAACACCTATGACATCTGGGGGGTCCTCACTAGTCTGTTTGGATGTGCAGTCTGGGAAAGATCGCAATGAGGCACATAAATGACACTGTGAAGTTACCCGTTCAATGGCACTATGCAGGTCTAACGCAAAGAAGTGCCTTTTCATGACAAGCTCAAGTTGGTGTCTAGTTGGGTGGTCCAGTTTAATTTGTAGAGCACTGACTAATCCATCTAGTACGGAGCGTGGGACCACTATAAGTTCTGAAGAGGTTGAGAGGGGGTCACTGCGCTTAACTACTACTAAATTGTCCTTTGCAATAGTGGCTGTTTGTAGGTAACGCTTAACGTCCTTGATGTTGGTGAGTTTTTTTGATGGACGCGTGCCTTGTTTAAGATGAGCACGTGTTCGGCGGAGGTCTGGACAGTCTGAGTGGATCTGTAACCATGATGACCGAGTTGTAAATGGTAGACGTGTTGACTTGTTTATGATGTTTTCAATACGTATTGAGCGAACAACCGAGTCTTCTGTGATGTATATGAATGAGCAAATTTGACAGTTTGGCTCATTGCATTCTGGTGCATTCCTGCTTGAAAAGTCGGATGGCACGTTTGCTGAACCTGCAAGATGGCGGACGCTGAGTTGGTAACGACTAACAATAGACAGGAATGATGTCACTCTCGGGCTAGCTGAGAATTCGCCACGGCATAGTTTTTCCACTGCCTGAACACACGGTTGGCTGTCTGTTAAAACACATGACTTAGATGTAGATTGTATTATGTAGGGACTAAAATGCTTTATTGCGGCTGCAATACTAAGAGCTTCTATCTCACATGGTAGCCAATTTACTTGGTGTTTGCGCAGCTTAGCCCTAAAGAATCCAGCTAAGAGCAATTTCTTATTCCTCATAACGTATAATGTTGCTCCAATGCCATGTCGGGATACCGAACCGTCTGTAACTATCCATAACTGGTCAGTGGGCCTAGGTATGGCAATAGATCTGTGGTTAGTAAGAGCTGACTGAGCGTCTCTAAATAGATTGATGGATGAGTCTGACCAAATGATCTTTTCCTGGGATTTTTTGCCTGCTGATATGTCGTCTAATGGGCTAAGAAATCTTGAATAATGAGGAAGAACTCTTCCAAGAAATTTGTAGGCTCCAACAAACGAACGTAAACCATGGATAGTTTCTGGAATGGCACAGGTTGATATCGTTGCAATACGGTGAGGACTTGCGGACAGTTGACCAGAAGACCAAATCCATCCAAGAATGCTTGTTGTTCTCGGACAAATCACAGTTTTGGGTGCTGATAGGTATAAACCATTTCTCTGTAGGGCTTTAAGGACGTTTTGCCAGTTGTGTAATAAGTCATCAATTGTGTTGGCCCCGCAATACAGGTCATCGGCTAACTTAGCAACATGGCCATCTTGTACCTGGTCACCAATGATACGGCACATAAGTTCTTCCAGGGCTGTCTCTGACCCGGGCATGCCCATAGCACAGCGAGTATATACGCGTACACCTCGGAATGGAGTTGCAACACCACAATATTTCATAGACTGTTTAGCAAGTGGGATTTGATAAAAGGCGCTGGTGAGGTCTGTCTTGATCAAATATTTCCATTGTCCAATAGCCCTGAGTGTAGAATCAACATCTGGCATTAAGCTTTGCTGGGGTTTGCTATAGCGTCCTACATCTGCAAAGGCAGTCACTAGACGAAAACCTCCGTGTGGCTTTTTGACAAGAAATGAGGGGTTTAAGTACTCTGCAGTCACACCCACATTCTCGGGCCTGGCAAATACACCCTGTTTCTCTAAATCATCGAATCTTTCCTGCAGTTCTACGAGTTTGTCCTTTGAGTATTGTGGCACTCTACCTTTACGCTGTGGGGGTTCAACAGGTCCCATATTGACAGTAGCCTCAAATTTGCCGGCAGCACCATTATACCCATTAAATGTAGGTGTAAAAACATCACTGTGCTGTGTTAGTAGGTCTCGAAACCTAACTCTTGTCTTTTTCTTGGAGTATGTTATCTGGATCAATGGAAACACTTTCAATGTGTAACTGATTGCTTTCACTTTGAGAAGTGTGTGTATTGTGGTCACTCAATGTTTCTGTCTGGGGGCAAGTTGTATTTCTTACAAACCCAACATGATCATGTTGACGTATGAGCTTTGGTTCGTTGGTATCATTGACTACTCGTATACGTCCTCCAACAGCTTCAACGATATGTGGGTATGGCCACTTGCTGTCAACAGGTACTGCTTTTGGTTCAATAGCTACGGTGTCTTCAGGATTTATCTCAGGTGGTAAGTGTATTTCTAGAAAGGCGCCAGGCCATATGACTGTCTTATGTGGCTGTGATCGTAACACAAATGCTTGAGTGCGCCGTACATAATTATTTGGACTTTTTGTATTGTCTGTTCCATAATGTACTTTGTCAACCTCACCTATTGTAATCTCGTGTTTGGCCGGACGTATAGCTATGTCGTTGGCTGTCATGAATGGAATCCCGGCTAACACATCCACATCCAGGTCATTTACGACTAGAGCATCCAGAAACAGTTTGTTATCGCCCCTTGCAAGTGTGATATGAGTTTCCCCAACAATATTTAGGGGTGTGACGCCATTTGCTTGGAGAGCACTTTGTTTAGTCCTGCTAATGGGCACCCCAATTTGATCTGCCACTGACTGTTTGATCATACTGATTTCTGCACCACTATCAATAGTTATTACAACTGGAAACTGTCTAAAGAAGGTCTTCATGGAGGGAGACTGTTTTGTGCTAACGCGCCTAAGTGATGGTGTGACTCGTTGGCTAAAAGTAGGCGCGTCTTGTTCTGTGTCATTGGGAAATGTGACGTCTTCTGGCTCGTCATCCGACTCTAAATTTGTAGTTTGGCGGATTCTACTTGAAGAGGTCATGTATTTTCTGTCTTCATCTGGTAAATACATGCAGTTGCTCAGAAAGTGCTGATATTTTGGTCGACCAGCTTGTTTACACAGAGGGCAGGATGGAGATCCGCGACTAGGTTTTGAACTTGGAGTGAAAGTCTTTCTGAATGATGAACGCAAGACTCTTGCTTCAGCAAGGGTATGAACTTCATCAATGAGGCTGGGAATGGCAAGGGATATTTCAGGTTTCAACGAAGCCAATGTTCTAGACCTTAAATCTGTGGCATATTTTTGTTTCACAAGAGCTGGTAAACTTGCATGAATAAGTCGGAGCCATGTTATGATGATAAAGTTTTCCACGGTAGGCGTAAGTTCCTCATCCGCCGTGGGTACCTCATCGTGATGGCTGATAGGTCCACCTCTCCGAAGTAAACTATCGTCAACAAAACTTGCGAGCCGTTGATATAAGTCTTCTGGTCTCTCCCCAGGTTCTAATTTTATGTTGTCGAAGTCAAGAAAGTGACCACCTGTAGTCTGGAACCCGAAATGTTGACGGATGGTCTGCCAGACAGTATTGATGCTAGTCGAGTTCTTAATGATTGTATTTCTCGATATTATAGGACAATAGTTGGCTATTTGACCCAACATTAGTTCAAGAAGTGCCATTTTTGTGCTGCTGTTTTTCCATCATCCCCTGCGTCGTCAGTGAATCCACGAAGTGGTGAGCCCGGTGTTTTCCGACCCCAGTTAGTCCCATCCACAATAAAGGGTGCAAAGTTTGCATCAAGGGATAATGTATACAAACGGTTTTGTCGCCAGGCTTCAAACGATGAAATTGTCTCCTGTTTGCTCAACGACCATTGTTTTGGGGCTCGAATGTTGTGAGCCATTGTTTTGGTACTGTTTAGTTCTTAACCATGAAGCAAATACCACGGAATTGGTTGCCTTGTCTGTCCTTCGTAATGGAAAATGCCGATTTCTCGTCTGTTTTTGTAGTCTGTAGAGTAAAGCGATTGCGTCGTAAGTACTTTAAGACCGCTGCCACCACGCCAGAACGAGAAAGACACCAGACAAATGGTTTAATAAACAGATTGTTTAATCAGTAAAATTACGCGACTTAAACGCGTCAATGGCGGAGAATCAGACAAGGGAAGTAACCGTGTAATAACCAACAAGTATAACATACTGGCGTAGTGTATTACCGAATTTATGACATGGTTTTATTAAACTCCCGCGCCGTAGTTTATGTACTAAATAGAGTTTAAAGCAATGTCCAATGACCTTATAATCAATAAAATTATATCAACATTCATTATGTGCCATTAAATGGATTAAAATGTCAAGATACATTGAGCACTATATATTAAGATTTAAGATAAAACATGAAGTATGATGGACACACAGCTGACAGCAGGCTGTATATGACCAGTCCACACCCGTCATCTTCTGACTAGCCAAGGTTTGGTATATGACCAGTCCACACCCGTCATCTTCTGACTAGCCAAAGTTTGGTATATGAACATTTGAATTGGGTATCTCCAACACGGAATCTTCTTTTGTAAACAACCATAAATATACGCCAAAAGTCAACACTACATTACCATGACCAACATAACCAATCATCGTAAAACTATATTGTAGTGACGTCACACATTTGTACTTGCGGTCCATTATTATTAATATCCTATGCGTAAAAGTACGAATTTAGCAGTTTTATTTAGTAAGATATTGTTATATAAGTGTGTGTTTAAAGTAAGATATAAGAATCAATAGGATTTTCGGCTTATATCCTATATATGTAACATATATGTCTGTCTGTGTACTGCAGATATCGGTTGACTGTAATGGACACTTAGTATATCATGGTGCACTCAATAAGAGGTAATTTATCAGTTAAGTCATAAAGCTCACGTCATATAATGAAATAATGCTAGCTGATAATTTATAAACGACCACATTCTGTGATATCAGGCCCCTGTTATAAGACTATATTATATGTATATTATATTTATATCATATGTCTTTCTTATATATGAGTTTTAGACATGCTGTCTTAGTCTCGTGATTAATAGTTAGTTTGGATCTTTCTTCAATTGGACTATATGTAGCTGCATCACTGTGTGTATGAACCTGCATCACCGTGTGTATGAACCTACATCACCGTGTGTATGAACCAGCATCACTGTGTGTATGAACCTGCAGCACCGTGTGTATGAACCAGCATCACTGTGTGTATGTTCCTGCAACATTGTGTGTATGGCCCTGCATCACTGTATGTATGGATCTACATTACTGTGTGTATGAACCAGCATCACTGTGTGTATGGCCGTGCATCACTGTGTGCATGGACCTGCAGTACTGTGTGCATGGACCTGCATCACTGTGTGTATGGACCTGCAGCACTGTGTGCATGGACCTGCATCACTGTGTGTATGGACCTGCAGCACTGTGTGTATGGACCTGCAGCACTGTGTGTATGGACCTGCATCACTGTGTGTATGTACATACATTACTGTGTGTATGGACCTGCAACACTGTATGTATGGACCTGCAGCACTGTGTGTATGGACCTGCAGCACTGTGTGTATGTACATACATTACTGTGTGTATGGACCTGCAACACTGTGTGTATGGACCTGCAGCACTGTGTGTATGGACATGCAGCACTGTGTGTATGGACCTGCATCACTGTGTGTATGGACATGCAGCACTGTGTGTATGGACATGCAGCACTGTGTGTATGGACCTGCAGCACTGTGTGTATGGACATGCAGCACTGTGTGTATGGACCTGCATCACTGTGTGTATGGACCTGCAGCACTGTGTGTATGGACCTGCAGCACTGTGTGTATGGACCTGCAGCACTGTGTGTATGGACCTGCATCACTGTGTGTATGGACCTGCATCACTGTGTGTATGGACCTGCATCACTGTGTGTATGGACCTGCATCACTGTGTGTATGGACATGCAGCACTGTGTGTATGGACCTGCATCACTGTGTGTATGGACCTGCAGCACTGTGTGTATGGACCTGCATCACTGTGTGTATGGACCTGCAGCACTGTGTGTATGGACCTGCATCACTGTGTGTATGGACCTGCAGCACTGTGTGTATGGACCTGCAGCACTGTGTGTATGGACCTGCAGCACTGTGTGTATGGACCTGCATCACTGTGTGTATGGACCTGCAGCACTGTGTGTATGGACCTGCAGCACTGTGTGTATGGACCTGCAGCACTGTGTGTATGGACCTGCAGCACTGTGTGTATGGACCTGCATCACTGTGTGTATGGACCTGCAGCACTGTGTGTATGGACATGCAGCACTGTGTGTATGGACCTGCAGCACTGTGTGTATGGACCTGCAGCACAGTGTGTATGGACATGCAGCACTGTGTGTATGGACCTGCATCACTGTGTGTATGGACCTGCAGCACTGTGTGTATGGACCTGCAGCACTGTGTGTATGGACATGCATCACTGTGTGTATGGACCTGCATCACTGTGTGTATGGACATGCATCACTGTGTGTATGGACCTGCATCACTGTGTGTATGGACATGCATCACTGTGTGTATGGACATGCAGCACTGTGTGTATGGACCTGCATCACAGGGTGTATGGACATGCAGCATTGTTATCAACTTATAATCCAGCTAACTAGCCCTGTAGTCGCCAACCATTGTCCCGAACGAGTTACAGGTATACAGGTATTGCTGTTTGTGTTTGATCTTAAAGAATCCTAACTAGCTGTGTCTGGTGCTGAATTAGTGAGTCAATAGAAACATCCAAATAAAACGTTTCGTCATTTGGTAAGTAGAAGATATATCCATACACTCTGTGAGGAAGTACATGATCAGGTTGGAAACAAAGCTAAGTTTTTCCTTTAAGTAAACCATTATACCTAATTACCTGTTTATATTGGCGTATATCCGAACAGGAGAATTATAACATGGACACAATAGTGCTGCTAAGCAATGTTTCTGTAAAACCACTAATATCAAATCAATTAAGCTCGACAAAGAATATATATTTTATTATGAATCATAAACACATGATTTTGAAGAATTAGTCTTAGTTTATACAAATGTAGTTGTGATTTAGCATCTGCGATCTACTAGAGTAATTGTCTGACATGGCCGAATGGGCTAAAGGAGGGAGGTGATGAGTATACAGATTCAAGGTTTTCATGAAAATCCCCCAACAATTATTCAAAATGAATTACGCACTAATGTTGTATGATTTATTAAATTCCGTCAGTCATCAATCACCTTTGAAGGATACAAGGTTACGTGAAAACTAATATGAAAGAAGAATATTATTTCTCCTAGATTCAGCAGTTGACTTAGCAATGTTGCGTGACATTAGATGCCAGTAATGATTTAGCCAGATTGTATTGCATGTAATACAATAGACAATGCGCGTTCGAATGCATGCATGAATCAGATGTGAAATTAGCTTACACATTATAAGACATATACATACACATGTGTGCACCACAGCAAAACGGTCGTCGGGCCAATATGTGCATAGTATCAAAATCATATTCTTCAAATCTGGAAATTATTTCAAATATAACAGAAAATCATCAGTTCCTTGGAATCCTGGAAACGTCTCAGTGTACAGCATATTGCAAATAAAGACATCCCGGGGCTTTAAGTAATACACCACCTTATCAGCTGAACACTCGGACAAAGTTCGGACTTTCCAAATACACACAGATAAAGAATTTAAAGGATTTTTGCAAAATCGTACTAATATTATTCCAAATTTACTTCAAACACTGTATGATTTATTGAAATAATACAAACAATAAACAACAACTCGTCTGGATATGATCATATAGTTGTTTGTTTGGCTCGCCCGAATACACTGTAAGTAACAGACCAAGGGTCGCCGCCCGAATACACTGTAAGTAACAGACCAAGGGTCGCCGCCCGAATACACTGTAAGTAACAGACCAAGGGTCGCCGCCCGAATACACTGTAAGTAACAGACCAAGGGTCGCCGCCCGAATACACTGTAAGTAACAGACCAAGGGTCGCCGCCCGAATACACTGTAAGTAACAGACCAAGGGTCGCCGCCCGAATACACTGTAAGTAACAGACCAAGGTCGCCGCCCGAATACACTGTAAGTAACAGACCAAGGGTCGCCGCCCGAATACACTGTAAGTAACAGACCAAGGGTCGCCGCCCGAATACACTGTAAGTAACAGACCAAGGGTCGCCGCCCGAATACACTGTAAGTAACAGACCAAGGGTCGCCGCCCGAATACACTGTAAGTAACAGACCAAGGGTCGCCGCCCGAATACACTGTAAGTAACAGACCAAGGGTCGCTGACGAGTTGAAGATCTATGTATGTTCCAGTAATGTCAAACCCCTTGCGTTGCGGGAACCTTGACATGTTTTGCTTAGCCGACATAAGCGGTTAACCAGTACTAAGCAAGGTGTGTGATTTGCCTTGCGCAATGACACTACATACGTATGATGTCGGTTGTTCTACCCAAGTTCGTGATTGAAATACTGCTCGGACGGGCACCGGGGACGGGGGGGGGTAGCTGAAGAGTTCACGTATGACATCAGACGGTAAACAACAATCAAACAAACACTTCAAAACGCTTCAGGTGCGAAATGTCCGGAATTCGAACCCCGCTGGAGCCGTTACGATTGTGCCCTTAGGCAAGGCATTTAAATTCCACATTGCCTCTTCTTTCTCCCTCATGAGGTCTCGAGAGTGATTAATATAAGTTATAATAACTTGTTTCGCAATCGAGCTCAAATAAATGTGTATAAATTAAACAAACACTCAAATCTAGATACATTTAGATATGTTCACGCATTATCAATAAGAATGGGCTATAATAGTAAATGTTTAAGTGAAATGAAAACACAGTAGCTCAGATATTGATACATAGGTACTTGAACGAATTGCCATCCTAGTGAATTAACTTATCTCCACTGAACATTTTGATTTACGAGACAAGATAATATTCAACGGAATTATAGAAGTGAATGACACAGTGTTTGTAAGGAGAACTTGTGTAAGCCCCGAGGAGTGAGGTTATACAAGCCCCGAGGAGTGAGGCTATACAAGCAACGAGGAGTGAGGTTATACAAGCCCCGAGGAGTGAGACTATACAAGCACCGAGGAGTGAGGTTATACAAGCACCGAGGAGTGAGGTTATACAAGCACCGAGGAGTGAGGCTATACAAGCAACGAGGAGTGAGGTTATACAAGCACCGAGGAGTGAGGCTATACAAGCACCGAGGAGTGAGGCTATACAAGCACCATGCCGCAGGTAAGGCAAACAGTTCATACCCATTATGTAGTTGTTAAATCTTAGGGTGGTTGTTAATGATTGTGTTCGCAGGTTCGATTCCCCCATCTGACCCTAATAAAATTAACAATCTTTCAGATGTGACTTTAAACCGAGGTCTCGTGTCGGTGCTTTACACTGTGCACGTAAAAGAACAAGCGGAGACTCTGGAATGGGTCTCTATCTATATCATTATAATATCCTCCAACAATCTAAAATGACTAATCTCTTCAGGAGGCGTCGCTCATATGGGCAACCGGTAGCGACGATAAATAAACGTAAAACACACAAAATGAGTATGTGTTGTCGGTAGCGACTATAAATAAACGTAAAAAAGATATTTCAATTTGTATATTAGTCGGTGATTCAGATAAATGGTATCGTCTACGAACAGGACAGTATGCGATCTACATACCACAGGACAGTATGTGATGTACATATCAAAGGACAGTATGTGATGTACATACCACAGGACAGTATGTGATGTACATACCACAGGACAGTATGCGATGTACATATCACAGGACAGTATGTGATGTACATATCACAGGACAGTATGTGATGTACATATCAAAGGACAGTATGTGATGTACATACCACAGGACAGTAGGCGATGTACATATCACAGGACAGTATGTGATGTACATACCACAGGACAGTATGTGATGTACATATCACAGGACAGTATGTGATGTACATATCAAAGGACAGTATGTGATGTCCATACCACAGGACAGTATGCGATCTACATACCACAGGACAGTATGTGATGTACATACCACAGGACAGTATGCGATGTACATACCACAGGACAGTATGTGATGTACATATCACAGGACAGTATGTGATGTACATACCACAGGACAGTATGTGATGTACATACCACAGGACAGTATGTGATGTACATACCACAGGACAGTATGTGATGTACATACCACAGGACAGTATGTGATGTACATACCACAGGTCAGTATGTGATGTACATACCACAGGACAGTATGTGATGTACATATCAAAGGACAGTATGTGGTGTACATACCACAGGACAGTATATGATGTACATACCACAGGACAGTATGTGATGTACATACCACAGGACAGTATGTCATGTACATACCACAGGACAGTATGTGATGTACATACCACAGGACAGTATGTGATGTACATACCACAGGACAGTATGTGATGTACATACCACAGGACAGTATGTGATGTACATACCACATACATATGTGATGTACATATCACAGGACAGTATGTGATGTACATACCACAGGACAGTATGTGATGTACATACCACAGGGCAGTATGTGATGTACATACCACAGGACAGTATGTGATGTACATACCACAGGACAGTATGTGATGTACATACCACATGCCATTATGTGATGTACATACCACAGGACAGTATGTGATGTACATACCACAGGACAGTATGTGATGTACATACCACAGGACAGTATGTGATGTACATACCACATGCCATTATGTGATGTACATACCACAGGACAGTATGTGATGTACATACCACAGGACAGTATGTGATGTACATACCACAGGACAGTATGTGATGTACATACCACATGCCATTATGTGATGTACATACCACAGGACAGTATGTGATGTACATACCACAGGACAGTATGTGATGTACATACCACAGGACAGTATGTGATGTACATACCACAGGACAGTATGTGATGTACATACCACAGGACAGTATGTGATGTACATACCACAGGACAGTATGTGATGTACATACCACAGGACAGTATGTGATGTACATACCACAGGACAGTATGTGATGTACATACCACAGGGCAGTATGTGATGTACATACCACAGGACAGTATGTGATGTACATACCATCGTACAGTATGTGATGTACATACCACAGGGCAGTATGTGATGTACATACCACAGGACAGTATGTGATGTACATACCACATGCCATTATGTGATGTACATACCACAGGACAGTATGTGATGTACATACCACAGAACAGTATGTGATGTACATACCACAGGACAGTATGTGATGTACATACCACAGGACAGTATGTGATGTACATACCACAGGACAGTATGAGATGTACATACCACAGGACAGTATGTGATAGTAGTATATGCGTCTCTTTGGGGTCATGGACTGCGCATGCGCGGCGGCCATTTTTGGAACGACATAATTCATCATCATCGGATGACAGTTGACAGGTCATCAACATAATAAGTGTTCATCAAAAGAAAGCAATTTAATATCTCTTTGAGGTCATGGACTTCGCATGCGCGGCGGCCAGTTTGGGTTCTTAAATAATTATAAAATAGGTATGTATCAAGACATCAAACGAACTTTCAAGTATATACGTCTCTTTAGGGTCATGGACTGAATTAATTTACATCGAAATACAATCATGACAGATAAGTAACTCAATACATAATGATATATCATTATGGTCTTTAAATTAAATACGGCAATGTCCAATAGAAGCATCGCATTACAGTCTCTGTTTTACTAATTTATTTACATTTATAATGAAAGTGTGATAACGTCATTAAAATAAGTTCCCGTTTTCAACACAATTCATTAACATCTAAAGTATATTTGCGGCTAACGACCTCTCCTCCACATTTTATGAAATTTGCTCACCCCCTGTATAATTGTCTGTCAAAATGCACTTTCTGTCACATGCCTTAGGACCGGCTTCACAATATAACAAAGCTGTGTTTTTTATTTGCATGCATATCAAATGCAAATAACAAAATTGTTTTTATTATGGTTATTTGATAGTATATTTAGATAGCATTTTTCTTTATCTAAGTCTAAGCTGAAATGTCAGGAAGAAGAAGGGTCCTGGATGGATAGGAGGTCTGACATCATGACGTACATCATATATATTATGTTATACTAGTCAATACATGCTTTGTTCTAATGCCGCGTAGGGATACATGTAATATCGTATTCTAAAATAGAACCAACTTTATAAATGTGTTTATGCGTGTTATAAATGAAGAATATTATTGCTTTATTGTGATATATTTGAATACGTATGGTGTCCGTCCGTAACTGAAATACTGCTCCAGGGGCTGCACGCAAGTCCTTTCCACAAATAAAGCTGGAGAGTCACCCGTTTATGTATGTATGTATGTATGTATGTTCCATTAATGTCAAACCCCTTGCGGAGAAGTAGACATGTTTTCCTGGGCAAGCCTAGCCGACCTAAGTGGTTAACCAGTACTAAGCGATGTGTGTGAGATACCTTGTTCAAGTATACTACATACGTGGCCTGACCGAGTATCTAACCCGGGACCGATCGATCCCAAATCCGACGCTGGACCACTGAGCGACGGACGCCACACTTCCACAGTTTACCTAAGTTGTTGGTGCGACTTTAACCTCAAATCTAAACAAACACACTCTAGTACATGTTCTATGTGGTTCTCTTACGGGCGTTCGCCTCCTGAATGCTATTAGTTATGAATAGATAGTACTTTTCCAAAACAAAACGATATTTCGAAACATAAGAAAAACCAAAGGAAGTATGCAAGTAAAATAACCATGCACCAAAATGAAACGATGGCGGGAAGAAAATAATCCGTCCTTCTTTTGCCTAATATAGCAAGTTGTGATTTCCATGTGGCTCTGTTTTATGTTTAAAATTCATTATTAGTGACATTTTGGGAGCATCAACAGAAGATTGGCATTGATGTACAGAGATTGTATTCCTGCATGCCATCTGTTGTCATGTTGTTGTGATGTTAGACAGTATCGCAAGTAAACACAAAAACAGATCGTTGAAAATTCATGACCCCTATTATTTAAAAAAAAAATTATGAGAAGACTTCTCTAGGAGACAAGGTCCATCATTTTTTCTTTTAAATGACACTGGCTGCATTGGAGTTTTGAAGATCGTTTTGTGTTTCTCATGCTCTATAATACTAAACTAAAATTGCGGGCTAACGACTGCCTCAAACATAATTACATTTTGAACAGCCGACTAGTTCATAGCTATTCGCAATGTATCTCTGCAAACGAATGGGCTTTACGTACACATACCAACGTCTGTGTCTCAATTAACATTTAAAATAAATTATGCTATTGTTTTAGACTCGGAAACGAGATTGCCAATTATAGTCGTCTGCTGCAGATATATTTGACACTGTTAATGGTTGCCTTCAGTAGTTATTAATTGCAAGGTACCATGTTGGATGGGACAGATTCGTCTAGCATCTTACATTCCATTAAAAGTGATATAAGAACATGGTTCCATCTCAACACATGCGTATCATATTCCACCAGCAGTTATATAGGAATACGGTTCTATCTCAACACACGCGTATCATATTCCACCACAAGCTATATAGGATCACGGTTCTATCTCAACACACGCGTATCATATTCCACCAGAACCTATATAGGAACATGGTTCTATCTCAACACACACGTATCATATTCCACCAGAACCTATATAGGAACATGGTTCTATCTCAACACACACGTATCATATTCCACCACAAGCTATATAGGATCACGGTTCTATCTCAACACACGCGTATCATATTCCACCAGAACCTATATAGGAACATGGTTCTATCTCAACACACGCGTATCATATTCCACCAGAACCTATATAGGAACATGGTTCTATCTCAACACACACGTATCGTATTCCACCAGAACCTATATAGGAACACGGTTCTATCTAAGCACACGCATATCATATTCAACCAGAAGTAAATCTGAATGACCTTAGTTTAGTTTATACAAATTTATTTTAGCTCGATTGAGAAACAAGTTCTGATAACTTAAATATATTAATCACTCTCGATACCTCATTCCTGATGGAATCCATCTCCACGAGGGAGAGAGAAGAGGCATGTGGAATTTAAACTAAGGGCACAATCGTAACGGCTCCAGTGGGGCTCGAACTCCGGGCCTTTCGCACATGAAGCGACCGGGCTACCACTGAGCTATCACGACCTTAACGCTAAGTAGCTATGCGTTGTTATATTGTTATCTCATTCACATAGCATTACGCTGGAACATGGTTCAAACGGTAATAAGCTTTGTGTAGACATATCGTTGACGTGTTGTAAGTCGCTACTACTTGGGGACACCGATGTAATTCCATTTATTTGACGCGACTGTGGCAGAGGCATCGACGGTAACTGTAGTGGAGTTAATGTCTGATGTAGAGGCCATCCTCCTACTCCGTGAACTTGTCTCAGATGATTACCTAGTCTCACTAACTGGGTTTTACCGTACACGGGACATTGTTTCCTTGCTCTGCCCATTATTGAACGACTATATACTCGGTGTGGCCCTATGGCCCTCGGTCTGTCCCTCTGTGTGGCCCGCTGGCCATCGGTGTGACCCTCTGGCCCTCTGTGTGGCCCTCTAGCCCTCGGTGTGGCCCTCTGTGTGTCCCTCTGGCCCTCGGTGTAGCCCTTTAACCCTCGGCGTGGCCCTCTGTGTGGCCCTCTGATCCTCGGCGTGACTCTATATGGCTTTGTATGGCCCCCACCGATGTGGCCCTCTATGCATTTATGTGGCCTACAATACATGTGTTATTCATTTGTGACATTCTTAGTTTCGCCCCCTCCCCCCTTCAATGTGAGGGGTTACTCACGCCCTAAACCACGTGAAGGTGATGTCAAGACTTAGGGCACCCACCCTCCCATCCCTTCATCTATTGGTCATGCATGTCCCTCAGTTTCCTTCAATATCCGTATGGTACTGTGTCGAAATTGTCTATTCTTCGTCGCTTGGTATACACCATTTCATACGACTTTTCTTCTTCTCTGTTATAATGCTTTCTTTTCCTTTTGTCGCGACATATTTTGTTTTGATTTGTGATAATGATGCTCTCTTGACTTTTGGGGTTAGTCACCATGGTCTTCACGGCTTCAAAGTTGATCAAACGACTATTGTTGTAGCTTAACGTAAATCCTCTCACCTTGCACATTTCGTTCTCACAATTAGTTTTGTAAGCATAATTCTTTGGACCACCTGACACAAACTCTACGATGTATTCGTCAACTTCCAGTTCATTCGTCAGTTCTCCTAGAAAATCACCCGACGGTGGATCGTGCTCTCCGGGGCGACTCAAGTATATTACACTATCTGTATCGTAGTACAATATACGACGATCCAACATTTGGAGTACACCGTAGAGTTTCAGTCGGGTCCAACAGGTTGTGAATGTCGCTAAATAAATGTTGGTTTTGTTGTATTCGGGTAAGCAATCGTTCCCGTAGATCCATTCCAGTTGAATGATATCGTCGGCCACAATATGAAAATGTTGTACTTCTTTCGTCTGATCGGTAAATATTTTGAAAAACTGTTCTACTTCTGTATCATTGTAGAAAACGGATTGACGCATGTTGAGACGTTGACCGAACTTTCCCAAAAAACTATTAAGACATAGTTTAGCAAAGGCTCTCAATCCGAGATTTTTCACGATGTAATTCGCATTTAGGGTAACTCCCTATTTTCGAAATACTGATCAATGTACTTCTTCATATCGGCTGGGTTTTTTATCCAGTCTGGGGGTCCGCTAGCTTCCTGTTTATATTTGAGGGACCCCCAAGTCTAAAACAATAACATAATTTATGTTAAATGTTAATTGAGACACAGACGTTGGTATGTGTACGTAAAGCCCATTCGTTTGCAGAGATACATTGCGAATAGCTATGAACTAGTCGGCTGTTCAAAATGTAATTATGTTTGAGGCAGTCGTTAGCCCGCAATTTTAGTTTAGTATTATAGAGCATGAGAAACAAAAAACGATCTTCAAAACTCCAATGCAGCCAGTGTCATTTAAAAGAAAAAATGATGGACCTTGTCTCCTAGAGGCCTTTTCCCAAATAAATTATACAATAAAAGGGATCATGAATTTTCAACGATCTGTGTTTGTGTTTACTTGCGATACTGTCTAACATCACAACATGACAACAGATGGCATGCAGGAATACAATCTCTGTACAGCAATGCCAATCTTCTGTTGATGCTCCCAAAATGTCACTAATAATGAATTTTAAACATACAACAGAGCCACATGGAAATCACAACTTGCTATATTAGGCAAAAGAAGGACGGATTATTTTCTTCCCGCCATCGTTTCATTTTGGTGCATGGTTATTTTATGTGTATACTTCCTTTGGTTTTTCTTATGTTTCGAAATATCTTTTTGTTTTGGAAAAGTACTATCTATTCACAACTTATAGCAATCAGGAGGCGAACGCCCGTAACAGAACCACACAGAACATGTACTAGAGTTTGTTTGTTTAGTTTTGAGGTTAATGTCGTACCAACAACTTAGGTAAACTGTGGAAGTGTGGCGTCCGTCGCTCAGTGGTCCAGCGTCGGATTTGGGATCGATCGGTCCCGGGTTCGATACTCGGTCAGGCCACGTATGTAGTATAATTGAACAAGGTGTCTCACACACATCGCTTAGTACTGGTTAACCACTTAGGTCGGCTAGGCTTGCACAGGAAAACATGTCTACTTCTCCGCAAGGGGTTTGACATTAATGGAACATACATACATACATACATACATACATACATACATACATACATACATACATACATACATACATACATACATACATACATACATACATACATACATACATACATACATACATACATACATACATACATACATACATACATACATACATACATACATACATACATACCTACATACATACATACATACATACATACATACATACATACCTACATACATACATACATACATACATACATACATACATACATACATACATACATACATACATACATACATACATACATAC
>CM026386.1:95410014-95456012 GCA_014843695.1 Archivesica marissinica
ATACATACATACATACATACATACATACATACATACATACATACATACATACATACATACATACATACATACATACATACATACATACATAAACGGGTGACTCTCCAGCTTTATTTGTGGAAGGGGCTTGCGTGCCGCCCCCGGAGCAAGATACGGGCGGACACCATGCGTATTCAAATATATCACAATAAAGCAATAATATTCTTCCTTTATATGTTATATTACATGCAGTTTCCTACGGAGGTTGATGCACAAAGTACTTATTAACCACTAGAGCCGGCCCAGGTAAGCTGTTGTTAGGTAAACTGCCCACCGGCGATATAGCCCAAAATGCTGCTGCTGCAGGCGTAAAACCCGAACAAACTAACAAACAAACATTCTTCATGCATTTAAATGGTATCAAAAATGAAACAAGCCTATTATTTTGGCTATTTGCAATGAGAATAATGCCCAAATTGACCGGAAGTATAATTATCTATCTAACATGCGCACAACACTAATGGGTTTCCATCCTCATTCTATAGAAACTGATAATTTATGTTTTATATTCTATTTCTGCTGTAGACGTTTCTGTCATTACGGAATGTTTGCAGTGTAACACGCAGTAAACACATTTATAAAGTTGGTTCTATTTTAGAATACGATATTACATGTATCCCTACGCGGCATTAGAACAAAGCATGTATTGACTAGCATAACATAATATATATGATGTACGTCATGATGTCAGACCTCCTATCCATCCAGGACCCTTCTTCTTCCTGACATTTCAGCTTAGACTTAGATAAAGAAAAATGCTATCTAAATATACTATCAAATAACCATAATAAAAACAATTTTGTTATTTGCATTTGATATGCATGCAAATAAAAAACACAGCTTTGTTATATTGTGAAGCCGGTCCTAAGGCATGTGACAGAAAGTGCATTTTGACAGACAATTATACAGGGGGTGAGCAAATTGCACAGCTACAGTTGTTAGAAAATGTGTCTGTGCTTAATGTAGTGTTGACAGCTAAGGTCACATTACGACTCTCCAACTGTTATTCGTGGGGGAAAACCTCGGCTTCCCAACTGAGCAGTATTCCAGACACGACCGGGCAGCCGGGTTAATCCTCCGACATTCGCAAGCCAGTTGGATAGCTGCACCATATCAAGGTATTAGACACACCGTGATACTCGCAACGGTTAACGACATTCACCGCTAAGACACAACTTGGTGATTCAAATTTATATTAGCTTAATTTGTTCAATAAACTCTTACAACTTTTGCCTAACCACTCTGAAGACATTATTACTGACCCCACCGTTATGGGAAGATGAACGAGGCAGTTGCTTTACGCGACATACCTAAGGACACAGCCATTGTGGTTCTTGTAAAACTCGAACTCTGGGCCTCCATGGCCGAGTGGTTAACGCCATTGATTTCAAATCACTTGCCACTCAACGATGCATGTTCGAGTCGCACTGGGGTATTGAATTATTTAATGTAAAGAAGCTATCCAGCTGGTCTGGGGAAGGTCGGTGGTTCTACCCGAGTACCCACCCGTGCATTAAATATATTCCGAAGTGCAACAAAGTACCATGTCCGTTTCGGACACTGAGCGACGTCTTGGGAATAGTGACAAACCCAGCAGCTTTAATCAGTTCAAGCATGTCATACTTTCCCAGGTTCGTAACTCTCTGTCTGTTCTAGTCTATAGTCTCTAGTACCCTATGTTATCTGAGAGATTAAGCTATATGATATATCTTCCCAGACACTCAAGGTAACCTGCGTGTACATAACAGAGACTCTTGGATAGGAAGGACTACCTATTCTAAGTCCACATCCAATCAGTGTTCAATTGTTATTTAAGGGCGTGATATAACCTCAATTGGTATTTCCAGACGTAGAAGGAAACACGATGTAAGACGCGCCCGCTGGATAAACAATTTGATACATATTGTTACGGAAGGGACATATGGTATTCATCCACCAACAATAGCCGGAAAGTTTCCCTATGATCTAAGCTGTTGGTGCGACGTTAAATCCAAAAACAAACACATTATACTCGAACTCATATTCAATCGGGCCTTAGGCGGCATATTAATATGTTCAACACTGTAACTTGTACACTCACGCACACTCTCACCCATCACCATCTTGCTATCTAGAAATAGTTACAAGGATACGTGTATACAAGTCTATTAGTTTATACACAGTTATGTTAGCTCGATTGCGAAACAAGTTGTTTCAACTTATATAAATCACTCTCGAGACCTCATTCCTGATGGAATCCATCGCCACGGGGGAGATAGAAGAGGCAACGTGAAATTTAAATGCCTTCCCTAAGGGCAGTCGTAACGGCTCCAGCGGGGCTCGAACTCCGGACCGTTTGCACATGACGCGAACGTGCATCCTCTGCGCTATCACTACGTCCACGACTATTTGATTTAACCATATTTTATTGCATATGCACATTATTTCCCTTCGATGAACATATTGTCTAGTGAACCTCCTCCCAAATGATATGCAGCTGACATGCGCACACGAAGTCACGCGCATGCGTATTCGCAATGTTGGACAGCATTTCGTTTGATGTTACAGTCGGGTCTTACAGTTCACGCTGTTCCGAGTGTCATCTAATTTACAGTCCGGCACGCGGAAAGACAGCGTAAATCTGGCCTAAAGGCATTTTAGACGCAAAGCGTGATATTTCTTCACTTTATGTCATTTAAAAGAACTATTAATGTAAATATAAATAATGAATCGCTTGTTTTCATTGGGGTGTTTAAAGTTAACGAGCAAGGAGGCCTATAGGGTGTGTTTAAGGCTAACTTTTAACATAAATATGTAGTTCGAATCCGAAGAGAAACTAATAACCCCCGGTTCATTCCTTAGAACACTACAACACATAGAGCGACGTGTATGATAACATATGATACGGTATGATACGGTATCGTGATATCTTATATTTCTTCTTATCAGCTAATCTAAGTTTTCGTCCGAAACCTCCCGCCGGGTGTATGAAAAACGTGTGGTAACAAAGCGGTTTCTGTAAGATATTTGACAGGCACAATTATAGAGACCGGAGCACCAGACATTGTAAAATTATTCCTACGATTCATAGCAATCTGGGAGTTGATCGAAGTGACAGTATAACTCGCAGCCAAATCATGTGAAATTCTACAATTCTGAACACAGAAGCAATGGTATCGATGGTAGATAATAAGGCAAGATAACACTAATCTTCACAGACGGATCTGTAGTCCAGTGGTAACACGTTGGACTGGTAATCCAGGGATCGGAGGGCCGATCCCCCATCTGACCCTAATAAAAATAACAGTCTTTCAGATGGGAATTTAAACCGACGTCTACGTAAAAGAACCAGAGGAGACTCTGGAATGGGTCTCAGTCTGTATCATTGCACTATCATCCAAAATTCTAAAATGACTAATCTCTTCAGGAGGCGTCCCTCATATGGACAACCGGTAGCGACGATAAATAAACGTAAAACACACACACATTTTCTTTTATCACATGTCCTTGCTTGTAATCAGGGCAATACAGTCATCTCATAATGTCTTATATGTACACGTGTATAATAACAACTGGGGGTATTCTGATTGGTTGAGAGAATAATCCTTATAATTTGTAAATTAAACTGTAATGTATGCATATTTCTAGGTGAATTGGTATATAACGTTAACGATAAGACAAATAACGATTTAAAAGAAGTCTCGAGGCAATTATAAAGTTGTTTAAAACACAAATATAATGATGTACTGCGTCGTGACGTCATGAAAATGTAGTGACGTCATGACAATTTACGCTGACACTTGGCGCCCAAATGAAAGTAGCAACGTTATTTATTAAAACGCTCGCGCTATGGTAATGTGATAAAAGGATCTTACACCCGTGATGATTTCATAACAAAACTAGTTTCATAAAATGCGGAGGAGAGGTCGTTAGCCGCAAATATACTTTAGATGTTAATGAATTGTTTTGAAAACGGGAACTTGTTTTAATGACGTTATCACATTTTCATTATAAATGTAAATAAATTAGTAAAACAGAGACTGTAATGCGATGCTTCTATTGGACATTGCCGTATTTAATTTAAAGACCATAATGATATATCATTATGTATTGAGTTACTTATCTGTCATGATTGTAGTTCGATGTAAATTAATTCAGTCCATGACCCTAAAGAGACGTATATACTTGAAAGTTCGTTTGATGTCTGATACATACCTATTTTATAATTATTTAAGAACCCAAAATGGCCGCCGCGCATGCGCAGTCCATGACCCCAAAGAGACATTAAATTGCTTTCTTTTGATGAACACTTATTATGTTAATGACATGTCAACTATCATCCGATAATGATGAATGATGTCGTTCCAAAATGGCCGCCGCGCATGCGCAGTTCATGACACCAAAGAGACGCATACACTACTTGTGATATACATACCGTATCAATAACATTGTAGGCAATAAGATTGATTGATGGTATGGTCTACAGAAAGGACAGTATGTGATGTACATACCACAGGACAGTATGTGATGTACATACCACATGCCATTATGTGATGTACATACAACATGACATTATGTGATGTACATACTACAGGACAGTATGTGATGTACATACCACAGGACAGTATGTGATGTACATACCACATGGCAGTATGTGATGTACATACCACATGCCATTATGTGATGTACATACCACATGACAGTATGTGATGTGCATACCACAGGACAGTATGTGATGTACATACCACAGGAAAGTATGTGATGTACATATCACAGGACAGTATGTGATGTACATACCACAGGACAGTATGCGATGTACATACCACATGCCATTATGTGATGTACATACCACATGACATTATGTGATGTACATACCACAGGACAGTATGTGCTGTACATACCACATGCCATTATGCGATGTACATACCACAGGACAGTATGTGCTGTACATACCACATGCCATTATGTGATGTGCATACCACAGGACAGTATGTGATGTGCATACCACAGGACAGTATGTGATGTGCATACCACAGGACAGTATGTTATGTGCATACCACAGGACAGTATGTGATGTGCATACCACAGGACAGTATGTGATGTGCATACCACAGGACAGTATGTGATGTACATACCACAGGACAGTATGTGCTGTACATACCACATGACATTATGCGATGTACATACCACAGGACAGTATGTGCTGTACATACCACATGCCATTATGTGATGTGCATACCACAGGACAGTATGTGATGTGCATACCACAGGACAGTATGTGATGTGCATACCACAGGACAGTATGTTATGTGCATACCACAGGACAGTATGTGATGTGCATACCACAGGACAGTATGTGATGTGCATACCACAGGACAGTATGTGATGTGCATACCACAGGACAGTATGTGATGTGCATACCACAGGACAGTATGTGATGTGCATACCACAGGACAGTATGTGATGTGCATACCACAGGACAGTATGTGATGTGCATACCACAGACAGTATGTGATGTACATACCACAGGACAGTATGTGATGTACATACCACAGGACAGTATGCGATGTACATACCACAGGACAGTATGTGACGTACATACCACAGGACAGTATGTGACGTACATACCACAGGACAGTATGTGACGTACATACCACAGGACAGTATGTGACGTACATACCACAGGACAGTATGTGACGTACATACCACAGGACAGTATGTGACGTACATACCACAGGACAGTATGTGACGTACATACCACAGGACAGTATGTGACGTACATACCACAGGACAGTATGTGACGTACATACCACAGGACAGTATGTGACGTACATACCACAGGACAGTATGTGACGTACATACCACAGGACAGTATGCGACGTACATACCAAAGGACAGTATGCGACGTACATACCACAGGACAGTATGCGACGTACATACCACAGGACAGTATGCGATGTACATACCACAGGACAGTATGCGATGTACATATCAAAGGACAGTATGTGTGTACATACCACAGGACAGTATGTGATGTACATACCACAGGACAGTATGTGATGTACATACCACAGGACAGTATGTGATGTACATACCACAGGACAGTATGTGATGTACATACCACAGGACAGTATGTGATGTACATACCACAGGACAGTATGTGATGTACATACCACAGGACAGTATGTGATGTACATACCACAGGACAGTATGTGATGTACATACCACAGGACAGTATGTGATGTACATACCACAGGACAGTATGCGATGTACATACCACAGGACAGTATGCGATGTACATAACACAGGACAGTATGCGATGTACATACCACAGGACAGTATGCGATGTACATACACAGGACAGTATGCGATGTACATACCACAGGACAGTATGCGATGTACATACCACAGGACAGTATGCGATGTACATACCACAGGACAGTATGCGATGTACATACCACAGGACAGTATGCGATGTACATACCACAGGACAGTATGCGATGTACATACCACAGGACAGTATGCGATGTACATACCACAGGACAGTATGCGATGTACATACCACAGGACAGTATGCGATGTACATACCACAGGACAGTATGCGATGTACATACCACAGGACAGTATGCGATGTACATACCACAGGACAGTATGCGATGTACATACCACAGGACAGTATGCGATGTACATACCACAGGACAGTATGCGATGTACATACCACAGGACAGTATGCGATGTACATACCACAGGACAGTATGCGATGTACATACCACAGGACAGTATGCGATGTACATACCACAGGACAGTATGCGATGTACATACCACAGGACAGTATGCGATGTACATACCACAGGACAGTATGCGATGTACATACCACAGGACAGTATGCGATGTACATACCACAGGACAGTATGCGATGTACATACCACAGGACAGTATGTGATGTACATACCACAGGACAGTATGTGATGTACATACCACAGGACAGTATGTGATGTACATACCACAGGACAGTATGTGATGTACATACCACAGGACAGTATGTGATGTACATACCACAGGACAGTATGTGATGTACATACCACAGGACAGTATGTGAGGTACATACCACAGGACAGTATGTGATGTACATACCACAGGTCAGTATGTGATGTACATACCACAGGACAGTATGTGATGTACATACCACAGGACAGTATATGATGTACATACCACAGGACAGTATGTGATGTACATACCACAGGACAGTATGTGATGTACATACCACATGCCATTATGTGATGTACATACCACAGGAGAGTATGTGATGTACATACCAAATGACATTATGTGATGTACATACCACAGGACAGTATGTGATGTACATACCACAGGACAGTATGTGATGTACATACCACATGCCAGTATGTGATGTACATACCACAAGACAGTATGTGATGTACATACCACAGGACAGTATGTGATGTACATACCACATGCCATTATGTGATGTACATACCACAGGACAGTATGTGATGTACATACCACAGGACAGTATGTGATGTACATACCGTATCAATAATATTGTAGGCAATAAGATTTATTTCGAGATACTGTACACACAATCGAAAATATTGATTACATCCAAGGACAATATATAGGGACAACTGATTCTGCATTTTGGTATAGAATTATCGTTGTCAAATGTGAAATCACAACTCATAATGAATGCCATGTGAGTGATTGTCTTCGTAAACTGTTCACAAACTGCTCGCCAGCTGATTTGATCAAATACAACATTATGACATACAATTGTGTTGTGTCAAATTAATAGTTAGCATGCTCCAACAGTGTAAACTACTTATGGTTATCTATTATATTTTTGTCCTAAACACACGTTAGAATACTCATACCTTTACCAAGAATATCTACAGCTATGTAGGAAATAATTATGTAGAAAATATGTAATTGTTTTCATTATATTAGTAGGGAGGGATGTAGGGATTACGGGAGGAAGGGAAGGAGTAGGGCAGGGATGGAGGGAGGAAGGAAGGGAGGAATGGAGGGAGTAGGACGGGGGGAAGGGAGGGAGTAGGGCAGGGATGGAGGGAGGAAGGGAGGAATGGAGGGAGTAGGACGGGGGAAGGGAGGGAGTAGGGCAGGGATGGAGGGAAGGAAGGGAGGAATGGAGGGAGTAGGACGGGGGAAGGGAGGGAGTAGGGCAGGGATGGAGCGAGGGAGGAAGGAGTTGGACAGGGATGTAGTGAGGAAGGGAGTAGGGCAATGATGGAGTGAGGAAGGGAATAGGGAGGAAGGGATGGATGGATGAAGGAATTGATGAAGGGAAGGAGTATGACAGGGATGGAGGGAGGAATGGAGGGAGTAGGACAGGGAGGAAGGGGGGAGTAGAGCATTGATGGAGGGAGAAAGGAAGGAGTTGGACAGGGATGTAGGGAGGAAGGGTGTAAGGCATTGATGGAGGGAGGAATATAGTAGGGAGGCAGGGATGGAGGAAGGGAGAAGGAAGTGAGTAGGAATGGATGTAGGGAGGAAGGGAGTAAGGGAGGAAGGGAGGGAGTAAAGAGCATGGTGCTAGAAGAAAAAGGGTTTCAAGCTACAACAATTGCAAAACCTTATTTGATGCACCGCCTTTATAGCAGTAAATGTCTATTTATGGATTTATCTATATATCAAGGAGTTTCTGTGATTGAAGTTGATGATTATATCTAAAGATATCCAGAGTTGAAACGAAAATCCCTAAAGTGCTAATGTTGATAAAGCAACGTTGTAAAAATGTGTTTAAGCAGACTATTCGGGACTTGAAGAACTCGATAAGCAAGAACAACGTCGTAAATTATGAAAACCGTTTTGAAGTTGATTTTCTGTTTTCAAAAACCGACACCTCCCGTATAGCTAATCCCCAAATACATAGAAAACTACTTTTACCTTAAATTAGGGATATAAAGTCAATTCGGTTTCATGATTAGTATATTTGGCTAAAATATCAGAACCGATTTTTAAAATGCTGTTGGTGTTGTGTTTGGAGTTATAGTTGTATGTACGTGGTCTGCCCGCCCGAATGCACTGTATGTTCGAATGGGGATATATTGATTTTACGTTTATTTATCGTCGCTACCGGTTTCCCATTTGAGCGACGGGCAGTACTTTCACCTTTCCTGGGCAGGCTCCAGCGGTTAACCAGTACTTAGTGCACCAACCTCCGTAAGAAACTGCCAACTTGTTCAAGACGGGTGTGTGTTTTACGTTTATTTATCGTCGCTACCGGTTGCCCATATGAGCGACGCCTCCTGCAGAGATTAGTCATTTTAGGTTTTTGGAGGATAGTGCAATGATACAGAGAGAGAGACCAATTCCAGAGTCTCCTCTGGTTCTTTTACGTGCACGGTGTAAAACACCGACACGAGACCTCGGTTTAACGTCCCATCTGAAAGACGGGGGATCGAACCTGCGATCCCTGGATTACCAGTCCAACGTGTTACCACTGGACTACATATCCGTCTGCAGAGTGCATGGTTATAACACTTTTTGAAATCTCAAACTCGTGATCAAGTGATTTGATTGGTTGGATACGTCTGAACAAATCAGACGCTTGAGTTTGAGATTGGAGAAAAGTGTTATAACCTCCAGGCCCGGTCTATGTTGTTTGGAACGTCGGTCGCATATAAATATGTACTGAATGACAGAGGACTTGCATTTGTTGGACCTAATCTTGAATATTCTAGCTATATTTAATGCCGTATGTGTTCCTTGCAGACAGACTGGGTTGTGTACGGGAGCCCATTGTGGCATACCGGTAGCGTTCAGCACTACGTAAAAGCCCTACCGCGATCCAAGGCGCGAACGTCATTAAAACACAACTTTGTAAATGACGCAATACGAACCACAGTATACTGTTACGCCCATAAGAAGCCCATAATACCGGCGTATTCAGCCAAGAACGACAAATGTGCGAGGGCCTACTTCCAGTCACCGCTTGTTAAATCCATGCTAAGCACAGAACAACTGTCCAACGAGGTATGTGTAGTTATATAATAGCAGGAGTATACGTACTCAGAATAACTGTCAACATAAATCACATGCCTGGTGTAATGATATTGAAATTAGAAAAACTGTCAACATAAATCACATGCCTGGTGTAATGATATTGAAATTAGAAAAACTGTCAACATAAATCACATGCCTGGTGTAATGATATTGAAATTAGAAAAACTGTCAACATAAATCACATACCTGGTGTAATGATATTGAAATTAGAAAAACTGTCAACATAAATCACATGCCTGGTGTAATGATATTGAAATTAGAAAAACTGTCAACATAAATCACATACCTGGTGTAATGATATTGAAATTAGAAAAACTGAAAGGGTGGAGCTTGTATCTGTACATTTAACTAATACATGTTCATTGTGGGTACATAGTCATTGTACAGTGTGGGTATATAGCTAAATACGGGTACATAGCCGATATACAGTGTGGGTATATAGCTAAATACGGGTACATAGCCAATATACAGTGTGGGTATATAGCTAAATACGGGTACATAGCCAATATACAGTGTGGGTATATAGCTAAATACGGGTACATAGCCGATATACAGTGTGGGTATATAGCTAAATACGGGTACATAGCCAATATACAGTATGGGTATATAGCTAAATACGGGTACATAGCCAATATACAGTGTGGGTATATAGCTAAATACGGGTACATAGCCGATATACAGTGTGGGTATAAAGCTAAATACGGGTACATAGCCAATATACAGTATGGGTATATAGCTAAATACGGGTACATAGCCAATATACAGTGTGGGTATATAGCTAAATACGGGTACATAGCCGATATACAGTATGGGTATATAACTAAATACGGGTACATAGCCAATATACAGTGTTGGTATATAGCTAAATACGGGTACATAGCCGATATACAGTATGGGTATATAACTAAATACGGGTACATAGCCAATATACAGTGTGGGTATATAGCTAAATACGGGTACATAGCCAATATACAGTGTGGGTATATAGCTAAATACGGGTACATAGCCGATATACAGTATGGGTATATAGCTAAATACGGGTACATAGCCAATATACAGTGTGGGTATATAGCTAAATACGGGTACATAGCCAATATACTGTATGGGTATATAGCTAAATACGGGTACATAGCCAATATACAGTGTGGGTATATAGCTAAATACGGGTACATAGCCAATATACAATGTGGGTATATAGCTAAATACGGGTACATAGCCAATATACAGTATGGGTATATAGCTAAATACGGGTACATAGCCAATATACAGTGTGGGTATATAGCTAAATACGGGTACATAGCCGATATACAGTGTGGGTATAAAGCTAAATACGGGTACATAGCCAATATACAGTATGGGTATATAGCTAAATACGGGTACATAGCCAATATACAGTGTGGGTATATAGCTAAATACGGGTACATAGCCGATATACAGTATGGGTATATAGCTAAATACGGGTACATAGCCAATATACAGTGTGGGTATATAGCTAAATACGGGTACATAGCCAATATACAGTGTGGGTATATAGCTAAATACGGGTACATAGCCAATATACAGTATGGGTATATAGCTAAATACGGGTACATAGCCAATATACAGTGTGGGTATATAGCTAAATACGGGTACATAGCCGATATACAGTATGGGTATATAACTAAATACGGGTACATAGCCAATATACAGTGTGGGTATATAGCTAAATACGGGTACATAGCCAATATACTGTATGGGTATATAGCTAAATACGGGTACATAGCCAATATACAGTGTGGGTATATAGCTAAATACGGGTACATAGCCAATATACAGTGTGGGTATATAGCTAAATACGGGTACATAGCCAATGTACAGTATGGGTATATAACTAAATACGGGTACATAGCCAATATACAGTATGGGTATATAGCTAAATACGGGTACATAGCCAATATACAGTATGGGTATATAGCTAAATACGGGTACATAGCCAATATACAGTATGGGTATATAGCTAAATACGGGTACATAGCCAATATACAGTGTGGGTATATAGCTAAATACGGGTACATAGCCAATGTACAGTATGGGTATATAGCTAAATACGGGTACATAGCCAATATACAGTGTGGGTATATAGCTAAATACGGGTACATAGCCAATATACAGTGTCGGTATATAGCTAAATATACGGGTATAATTATAACAAATGTACAATATGAGTATATAGCTAAATACGGGTATCTAGTCAATGCATAGTTCATTCTGGTGCTAACGTCACTATGTAAATACACAGATACAATGCTATAATAATTATGTAAATACCACAGGATCATAAGGCAGATTTAAGGTCAAATGATAAATTATGCTTACTAGTATCTCTAATGCAAATTGATATTAGTTTAATGTATTATGTATAAATTAATAACCCGGAGAAGCGTAACGTAATGTTATTACCTCATAATGCAATTGCTACATACGTAGGCAGACAGATGTCGCAATTGGCTTATCAGCACTATACAGTTATTATTTGTTTGACCAAATGAAATGTATTTATGGTTGCTGTTAGTAGCTTGATTTATTTGATGAAGAGTGGTACTGGTAGCGCAGGATAGCAACATGAAATGATAGTACAAACACTCCAAGGATATGAAATGATAGTACAAACACTCCAAGGCTGCGCAATCTCTACATATCTGTATACAATTACGGCATATTACACGGAATATTGGTGGTTGTAAATCTGAAGTATGTCTGCATATATTATTACGACAAGGGTGTCGCAATATGCCACGTGAGAAGATATTCAAGCTGTCTTATGAAAACTTGTATTATACCCGGGTATACCTCCGTTCTACTTGTCCTGGATATAAATGGTGCTCGAGTCTGTGTAAATGCCGAGGACCTGGTAATAAATGGTACTCGGGCCTGTGTGGATGCCGAGGACCTGGTAATAAATGGTGCTCGAGTCTGTGTAAATGCCGAGGACCTGGTAATAAATGGTACTCGGGTCTGTGTAAATGCCGAGGACCTGGTAATAAATGGTGCTCGGGTCTGTGTAAATGCCGAGGACCTGGTAATAAATGGTACTCGGGTCTGTGTAAATGCCGAGGACCTGGTAATAAATGGTACTCGGGTCTGTGTAAATGCCGAGGACCTGGTAATAAATGGTACTCGGGTCTGTGTAAATGCCGAGGACCTGGTAATAAATGGTACTCGGGCCTGTGTGAATGCCGAGGACCTGGTAATAAATGGTACTCGGGTCTGTGTGAATGCCAAGGACCTGGTAATAAATGGTACTCGGGTCTGTGTAAATGTCGAGGACCTGGTAATAAATGGTGCTCGAGTCTGTGAATGCCGAGGACCTGGTAATAAATGGTACTCGGGTCTGTGTAAATGTCGAGGACCTGGTAATAAATGGTACTCGGGCCTGTGTGGATGCCGAGGACCTGGTAATAAATGGTGCTCGAGTCTGTGTAAATGCCGAGGACCTGGTAATAAATGGTACTCGGGTCTGTGTAAATGCCGAGGACCTGGTAATAAATGGTGCTCGGGTCTGTGTAAATGCCGAGGACCTGGTAATAAATGGTACTCGGGTCTGTGTAAATGCCGAGGACCTGGTAATAAATGGTACTCGGGTCTGTGTAAATGCCGAGGACCTGGTAATAAATGGTACTCGGGTCTGTGTAAATGCCGAGGACCTGGTAATAAATGGTACTCGGGCCTGTGTGAATGCCGAGGACCTGGTAATAAATGGTACTCGGGTCTGTGTGAATGCCAAGGACCTGGTAATAAATGGTACTCGGGTCTGTGTAAATGTCGAGGACCTGGTAATAAATGGTGCTCGAGTCTGTGTGAATGCCGAGGACCTGGTAATAAATGGTACTCGGGTCTGTGTAAATGTCGAGGACCTGGTAATAAATGGTGCTCGAGTCTGTGTGAATGCCGAGGACCTGGTAATAAATGGTACTCGGGCCTGTGTGAATGCCGAGGACCTGGTAATAAATGGTACTCGGGTCTGTGTGAATGCCAAGGACCTGGTAATAAATGGTACTCGGGTCTGTGTAAATGTCGAGGACCTGGTAATAAATGGTGCTCGAGTCTGTGTGAATGCCGAGGACCTGGTAATAAATGGTACTCGGGCCTGTGTGAATGCCGAGGACCTGGTAATAAATGGTACTCGGGTCTGTGTGAATGCCAAGGACCTGGTAATAAATGGTACTCGGGTCTGTGTGAATGCCAAGGACCTGGTAATAAATGGTACTCGGGTCTGTGTAAATGTCGAGGATCTGGTAATAAATGGTACTCGGGTCTGTGTAAATGTCGAGGATCTGGTAATAAATGGTACTCGGGTCTGTGTAAATGTCGAGGACCTGGTAATAAATGGTACTCGGGCCTGTGTAAATGTCGAGGACCTGGTAATAAATGGTGCTCGGGCCTGTGTAAATGCCGATGACCTGGTAATAAATGGTACTCGGGCCTGTGTAAATGTCGAGGACCTGGTAATAAATGATGCTCGGGTCTGTGTAAATGCCGAGGACATGGTAATAAATGGTACTCCGCCCTGTGTGAATGCCGAGGACCTGGTAATAAATGGTACTCGGGCCTGTGTGGATGTCGAGGACCTGGTTATAAATGGTGCTCGGGTCTGTGTGAATGCCGAGGACATGGTAATAAATGGTACTCGGGTATGTGTGAATGCCGAGGACCTGGTTATAAATGGTACTCGGGTATGTGTGAATGTCGAGGACCTGGATATAAATGGTGCTCGAGTTTGTGTGAATGTCGAGGACCTGGTTATAAATGGTACTCGGGTCTGTGTGAATGTCGAGGACCTGGATATAAATGGTGCTCGGGTCTGTGTGAATGCCGAGGACCTGGATATAAATGGTGCTCGGGTCTATGTGAAAGTCGAGGACCTGGATATAAATGGTGCTCGGGTCTGTGTGAATGCCGAGGACCTGGATATAAATGGTGCTCGGGTCTGTGTGAATGTCGAGGACCTGGCTATAAATGGTGAGCGGGTCTGTGCGAATGCCGAGGACCTGGTAATAAATGGTGCTCGGGTCTGTGTGAATGCCGAGGACCTGGTGATAGTTGATGCTCGGGTCTGTGTGAATGCCGAGGACCTGGTTATAGTTGGTGCACGTGTCGTGCGAATGTCGAGGAATCAGAGTTAAATTAGAAGCAGACCATTAATTGAAACGCACATTTGATTTAGTAACCACGCATGTACACAGCCATTCATCCCTGAGCAGATACATAGCCTGTCTTGAGAAAACATGTGTTTGCAGGTACAGAGCACCAGCAATTCTGGATTCAAACATTGACTGGATACCTATTTTGTATTGAATAATGCATATCAATATGGATCCGGGAAACTAGTAACTGTTAGGGACTGACATCTATTTTCGTTTAATATTATTGTGACATCCATGATTGTGAACGTATTCACTAATTTCAGGTACATTAAAAAGCTGTAAATACTATTGTACTGAGTTTTCACCATGACTGCGTGCTACACTTATGCAACTAGACACTGACTGAAACATTCTCAACATAAAACCACTCAATATAAACTATACAAGAATGTCAGAAATGAGCATACTCTCCATTGTACGGTTTGCGCCAGTCTCTCCGCAATACATAATTGCAACACTTTAAATGTTTCCTTTCGAATTCATACTTACACCGGCAAGTCCACTAATCTACTACTGTTTACATGTGGCTTTACCCTCCAGATAACTTCTCATACATTTCACATAGTTTCTTTACAATGGTGACAAAGTCTGAATACTTGACAGGAAGTGTGTTTATCCAAGGATCTGATAGGCATTTGTGATGAACATTTAAACGATACATGCTAAAATGCCAGGTATATATATCTGTAGTCCCAGGCCGTGGCTCCACTTATCTGCTCTGTAGTATCTGTTGCAGAAATAATAATTATTATGAATGTGATAATAAGGACAACATGATACCACGGAGATTATTTGGGGGAATGACCGACATCCAGATCGATCAGATTTTGCTTTGAAAGTTCAGATACTTAAATTCTCAAAATTATTTTGTCAATTGTGGCATGAACGTGGCAATACGCACCAACACAATTAATCATCGATAGTTTGCGAGTCAGTTGAAGACGTAGTCCATTACCTTACTGAAATACTACATATATTGTTTAAGCTATAGCGTTAGGGTTTTCTGTTTCTTCAAAATAATATTCAGGGTTCACTCTTAAGCATCTTCTTAAATACAGACATATAGTTTATGTATGTCTCACTCTCATACAAAGTTACATAAAACATCTAATATGCATAAAGATGTAGTGGCTATTAAAACATACAATAATAGCTAATTACATTCAACTCATAAAGAGCAAATGTTAACTTAATTATTATTATATTTAAAATCGGAATTAAACCACATACACAGCAATTCAGCTAAGATATATAATCTGATCATAATTGAATAAAACAAATAAAGAGTCTTCATGTATAAATGCAATAACACTAACTATGCATATGTTTTCTTCGTAGTATTAAAATTTCAGGATATAGGAATATGTATACTGTATATGTGGAGTGTGCATAGGGTTATTGTGAAGCGCGTAGCACGCAGCTAAAATTGATAAAAGCGGAAGCAATATCATGGTACATGTAGCTAGCGGAGGCATTTTAGCCCAGCCTAGAAACGTCCATGGTATGTGAAGTAGAGACATGCTACAGAATGGCAGCAAGTATCGTAGAGTGCGACCTCGTGTATATAGTGTAGCCGGATCGAGATATAGCTCAACAAGGTTGTCCATAGTCCATGGCTGATGCGATACATCAACACGAGTCTTGACGAGTCTTCTCTGCTGTAGAAGTCTCAAACCAAGGATCCCGATCAACTTACGTTTGCTGCGTGTGGTCCAAACATGGCCCGCGTCCACTTGCTGTGTGTTCGTACTGGAGTGCGGGTTTCTAACATACTAAACAATGTTGCTTACCAGACTTCCATAGCACTGGGTATTGATATCGCTGAGGCCTTTTGCAAAGTTCCAGTTTGGTATTGTCATCCACATGGACATTCTAGGTCAGGTTGTCCATACTATATGCCTGATTTGGCTATGCATAGGTCATGGATTATGTAGGTGGCGCTTCCGTATGATTATGATGACCTCACACGTTGAAGGGTTGAAGATAGTGATAAACCGATTATCGCTAAGTCGCCGACAATCGTTCGCCGGAATGGACATCGGCGATAATCGATTGTGAAAATGTGTAATCGATTATAATCGACGAGTCTTTATTTTTGTCTCTTACTTTTATGTTTGTTTATATACCTCAAATAAAACCACGATTTACTATTGGCTGTATTTTATTAGCATTGCACGTTTGCAACAACAATTCTAACTGTATCTAGTACTAGACTTTTTACTAGTATGTTACTAAATGTTCTGTCCTCTATTAACTTAAAAACTAATTTTATATCAGGTGGCAGTCTACTAACTTAAAGTCTAGTACTCAGATGTAACTGAGTAACTAATTTGTCGAAACTAGTAACTTGTAAGTAATTTATTAGTACTAAATAGATTGTTAAACTCAAAAATTAGATGGAATGATTTTGATTGATACCTATATCAATTTCCCGATTAATAATCAATTTCGTCCGATTATTCCGATTATGGATTTTGAAACCGATGCACATCACTAGTTGAAGGTCATATGCCAGTCTTTATCCCACATATGTAGCTGGTCCCAGGTCCTCCTGGCGGGTATTGTTATCATGCACAACGTGGATGTTCTTGTATAGGAGGATATCGTGGGCCAACAGATTGGATGCAGACGACACTTTCTCAAAGAGGTCATTGGTGTAACGAAGAAATAGCAGAGGGCCGAGGACAGTGCCATGTGGAACTCAGGAAATGACGGGTGCAGTTGAAGACGAGTGACCTTCAACAAGGTTCTGCTGAGTCCTGTTGGAAAGGAAATTCTCGATCCACTGATGTAGCTTCAGGGAGAGGCGCTGGTGTGGGATTTTGTCGAATGCCTTGTTAAAGTATAGCAGAACAGCATCGATTTGTTCTCTTTCGTCGAGCCTAGGTCCTGTATGGTTAGGATGAACTGACCTGAATCCGTGTTGTTAGTAGAAAGTATGATGTGGTCCTCAAGATGCCGCATGATTATCGATAACATGGTCCATCAGTTTGCAGCAGGGATGTTGAACTCACATCGTTCCAGGCCCAACGTATAGACATGTTGTACATGCCATACCGATAAACATACAACGTTAAATATTGTTATTTATAACCACTTTGACAATAATATTACTTCAAAGGAGTGTGTTAGTGTGCCAACTGCACCGTAATCGGCTGAGTTCCATAACGATTAATGACAGTACAATATATGCATGCTTGAAGACCCATTGTGTGCTTACTGTCCCGCACAGACAGACAGAGAGACGATTATAAATCGCGATTATACTTGTTATGCTTCTATGTTCACAGCAAATGAAGTGGTTTCTTGTGAATTTACGACTTCTAGATTATCTTCCTGTTGTTATGGATACATGTACTTGTTTACCAGATCGTCAATAACTTGTCTACTTGACGTAACGTTAGGAGAATTGTTGTTTGTGTGCGTTTATTTATCATCGCTACGGGTTGCCCACATGAGCGGCGGCGCAGCCTGAAGAGATTAGTCATTTTAGATGTCGTAGGCTAGTGCAATGATACAGACAGAGACACATGCCACAGTCTTCTCTGGTTCTTTAACGTGCACTGTGTAAAGAACCGATACAGGACCGCTGTATAATGTTTCAGTGGAACTAATCTGATAATATTAATTTTAGTAAGGTGTAACGGGGATCGAACCTGCAACCCATGTATTACAAGTCCAGTGTCCTAACAACTGATCCGCTAAAAGCCTGAGTCGCACAAATAGCATGGCGACTCTCCAGCCTTATTTGTGGAGAAAGACCCCCGATTGCCAATCCGAGCAGCATTTAAAACATAGAGAAATACCCGCATAGAACCATCGACCTTCCTCATGCCAGCTGCATAGCTTCCTCGCAAAAATAAGTCGACATATCTGTGGGATCTACAACTGCCAGGGCAAGTTATTCGAGGTCACCCATCTTAACACTTAGCCACTGAAACAACCCGCACCGTGGTTTGCTTGTTTGTTTGAGCGGGTTGTACACTTCATAAACACCAGTATGGGCTGTATCGCCGGCGGGCCGTGTACACCATGTCATATAGTGGAATTAAATCGAAATCTCAATCGTCAATAAATCATCAATAAACGTTACAGGGAAAATATTCAGTTGTTTTATTTGTTTTAAGCACAGCGCATGGAGACGTTAGATAATTATATATAAAACCGGTAAAGTTTGAAACTGTTTATTAATTGCTTGATTAGGCCTATCTGAGATGAAGAAATTATTTCCAAGTTATTGAATTTTAATAAAACATTGAAAGAAAAACATGTATCAATATTTATGAAAACGGAGATATAGCACATTAACGTGATTTACGAGTGTAGAGAGTGCGTGCAAACCTCCTCCTTGGAGTACCCCCGATTACAATTTATAATCTGCAAATATACAAACCTCGAAAACAAGCAGGTAATGACTTTAACAGTATTTCATTGAAATAATTCAAATCTGTTGATATCATTTTCGAGTGCCATGTATAAATATACGGATGACGGTAGTGTATCGGTTGAAGATTAGCATTAAAGGGAAGCAACCATTAAATCTAATGCGAAGAGATTGTTTCGGATTTGCCATTCAGTTTCTATCCGATTAGCTTAAGCCATTGATCTTAAAGCGAGGCATTACATGTTAATGTTATGGAAATTAAGGATGTTAGCATGAGTATACTAACGCTATGTTTGAATGATTAAAAACAATACTGATTGCGAACAAAGTCGGAGTATACCATGGAGGATGAACTTGCGAAGGATAGTAGTACAGTTAATGACAAGCGAAATGGAGATAACAGCATTAAAAGGACTAGTAGTCTTAGCAATGCTAAAGAAAAACGAACAGGAGATATCGGCATAAAAAGGACTAGTAGTTTTCTAGAGCGGATTGATCTGAACGGTTCTAATACTCCGGCTGAAAGCGATCTCGATGCAATCCTGCGTAAACATTCTAACATCACTCCTCGCCGGAAACGTGATTTACCTCCTCTGAAAGCTTACTCTCCAGCACGCGAGAGTTCAATTTCACAGACGCCGCGACGCGAACGGTCGTTTCTGCGCACGACGTCGCCGGATAAACTTCCGTTTCGGAGATCAGAGATATGGTCACAATGGGGACTGTCGAAAAATGATGGACAGGACTATGTGCAGGAGTACAACGTGAGGCAGATGACGAGTTTGTATGGAAAGGATTTAAGGGGAAAGGTTGACGCCGCGGCCGACTGGTACCGCGTTAACGGCCTTGACAGCAGTAAGACACAGGCAGACGCTTTAAACTGGCTCTCGCAGGTTCGTTTCAAACTAAGCACACTGTATTAGTATCGATATTTTACCGACTATATTACACTGTATTACTACCGATATGTACCGACTATATTACACTGTATTACTACCGATATGTACCGACTATATTACACTGTATTACTACCGATATGTACCGACTATATTACACTGTATTACTGTCGATATATACCGACTATATTACACTGTATTACTACCGATATGTACCGACTATATTACACTGTATTAGTATCGATATATACCGACTATATTACACTGTATTAGTATCGATATATACCGACTATATTACACTGTATTACTACCGATATGTATCGACTATATTACACTGTATTACTACCGATATATACCGAATATATTACACTGTATTACTACCGATATATACCGACTATATTACACTGTATTAGTATCGATATATACCGACTATATTACACTGAATTACTACCGATATGTACCGACTATATTACACTGTATTACTACCGATAGGTACGGACTATATTACACTGTATTACTACCGATATGTACCGACTATATTACACTGTATTACTACCGATATGTACGGACTATATTACACTGTATTACTACCGATATATACCGACTATATTACACTGTATTACTACCGATATATACCGACTATATTACACTGTATTACTACCGATATGTACCGACTATATTACACTGTATTAGTATCGATATATACCGACTATATTACACTGTATTACTACCGATATATATCGACTATATTACACTGTATTACTACCGATATATACCGACTATATTACACTGTATTACTACCGATATATACCGACTATATTACACTGTATTACTACCGATATATACCGACTATATTACACTGTATTAGTATCGATATATACCGACTATATTACACTGAATTACTACCGATATGTACCGACTATATTACACTGTATTACTACCGATATGTACGGACTATATTACACTGTATTACTACCGATATGTACCGACTATATTACACTGTATTACTACCGATATGTACGGACTATATTACACTGTATTACTACCGATATATACCGACTATATTACACTGTATTACTACCGATATATACCGACTATATTACACTGTATTACTACCGATATATACCGACTATATTACACTGTATTACTACCGATATGTACCGACTATATTACACTGTATTAGTATAGATATATACCGACTATATTACACTGTATTACTACCGATATATATCGACTATATTACACTGTATTACTACCGATATATACCGACTATATTACACTGTATTACTACCGATATATACCGACTATATTACACTGTATTAGTATCGATATATACCGACTATATTACACTGAATTACTACCGATATGTACCGACTATATTACACTGTATTACTACCGATATGTACGGACTATATTACACTGTATTACTACCGATATGTACGGACTATATTACACTGTATTACTACCGATATGTACGGACTATATTACACTGTATTACTACCGATATATACGACTATATTACACTGTATTACTACCGATATGTAAGAACTATATTACACTGTATTACTACCGATATGTACCGACTATATTACACTGTATTACTACCGATATATACCGACTATATTACACTGTATTACTGTCGATATGTACCGACTATATTACACTGTATTACTACCGATATGTACCGACTATATTACACTGTATTACTACCGATATGTACGGACTATATTACACTGAATTACTACCGATATGTATCGACTATATTACACAGTATTACTTTCGATATATACTGACTATATTACACTGTATTACTGTCGATATGTACCGACTATATTACACTGTATTACTACCAATATGTATCGACTATATTACACTGTATTACTACCGATATGTATCGACTATATTACACTGTATTATTACCGATATGTATCGACTATATTACACTGTATTACTGTCGATATGTACCGACTATATTACACTGTATTACTACCGATATGTACGACTATATTACACTGTATTACTACCGATATATACCGACTATATTACACTGTATTAGTATCGATATATACCGACAATATTACACTGAATTACTACCGATATGTACCGACTATATTACACTGTATTACTACCGATATATACGACTATATTACACTGTATTACTATCGATATGTACCGACTATATTACACTGTATTACTACCGATATATACCGACTATATTACACTGTATTACTACCGATATGTATCGACTATATTACACTGTATTACTGTCGATATGTACCGACTATATTACACTGTATTACTACCGATATGTATCTACTATATTACACTGTATTACTACCGATATGTACGACTATATTACACTGTATTACTGTCGATATATACGACTATATTACACTTTATTACTATCGATATGTACCGACTATATTACACTGTATTACTCTCGATATGTACCGACTATATTACACTGTATTACTACCGATATGTACGGACTATATTACACTGAATTACTACCGATATGTACCGACTATATTACACTGTATTACTACCGATATGTACGGACTATATTACACTGTATTACTACCGATATGTACCGACTATATTACACTGTATTACTACCGATATGTACCGACTATATTACACTGTATTACTACCGATATGTATCGACTATATTACACAGTATTACTTTCGATATGTATCGACTATATTACACAGTATTACTTTCGATATGTATCGACTATATTACACTGTATTACTGTCGATATATACCGACTATATTACACTGTATTACTGTCGATATATACCGACTATATTACACTGTATTACTGTCGATATATACCGACTATATTACACTGTATTACTACCGATATGTACCGACTATATTACACTGTATTACTACCGATATGTACGGACTATATTACACTGTATTACTACCGATATGTATCGACTACATTACACAGTATTACTTTCGATATGTATCGACTATATTACACAGTATTACTTTCGATATGTATCGACTATATTACACAGTATTACTTTCGATATGTATCGACTATATTACACTGTATTACTGTCGATATATACCGACTATATTACACTGTATTACTACCGATATGTACGGACTATATTACACTGAATTACTACCGATATGTATCGACTATATTACACAGTATTACTTTCGATATATACGACTATATTACACTGTATTACTACCGATATATACCGACTATATTACAATGTATTACTACCGATATATACTGACTATATTACACTGTATTACTACCGATATATACCGACTATATTACACTGTATTACTACCGATATATACCGAATATATTACACTGTATTACTACCGATATGTATCGATTATATTACACTGTATTACTACCGATATGTACCGACTATATTATACTGTATTACTATCGATATGTACCGACTATATTACACTGTATTACTGTCGATATGTACCGACTATATTACACTGTATTACTACCGATATGTACGGACTATATTACACTGAATTACTACCGATATGTATCGACTATATTACACAGTATTACTTTCGATATGTATCGACTATATTACACTGTATTACTGTCGATATATACCGACTATATTACACTGTATTACTACCGATATGTATCGACAATATTACACAGTATTACTTTCGATATGTATCGACTATATTACACTGTATTACTACCGATATATACCGAATATATTACACTGTATTACTACCGATATGTATCGACTATATTACACTGTATTACTACCAATATGTACCGACTATATTATACTGTATTACTATCGATATGTACCGACTATATTACACTGTATTACTGTCGATATGTACCGACTATATTACACTGTATTACTACCGATATGTACGGACTATATTACACTGAATTACTACCGATATGTATCGACTATATTACACTGTATTACTACCGATATGTACCGACTATATTACACTGTATTACTATCGATATGTACCGACTATATTACACTGTATTACTACCGATATGTATCGACTATATTACACAGTATTACTTTCGATATGTATCGACTATATTACACTGTATTACTGTCGATATATACCGACTATATTACACTGTATTACTACCGATATGTATCGACTATATTACACAGTATTACTTTCGATATGTATCGACTATATTACACTGTATTACTACCGATATATACCGAATATATTACACTGTATTACTACCGATATGTACCGACTATATTACACTGTATTACTATCGATATGTACCGACTATATTACACTGTATTACTGTCGATATGTACCGACTATATTACACTGTGTTACTACCGATATGTACGGACTATATTACACTGAATTACTACCGATATGTATCGACTATATTACACTGTATTACTACCGATATGTACGACTATATTACACTGTATTACTTTCGATATGTATAGACTATATTACACTGTATTACTACCGATATGTATCGACTATATTACACTGAATTACTACCGATATGTACCGACTATATTACACTGTATTACTACCGATATGTACCGACTATATTACACTGTATTACTACCGATATGTACCGACTATATTACACTGTATTACTACCGATATGTACCGACTATATTACACTGTATTACTACCGATATGTACCGACTATATTACACTGTATTACTACCGATATGTACCGACTATATTACACTGTATTACTACCGATATGTACCGACTATATTACACTGTATTACTACCGATATGTACCGACTATATTACACTGTATTACTACCGATATGTACCGACTATATTACACTGTATTACTACCGATATGTACCGACTATATTACACTGTATTACTACCGATATGTACCGACTATATTACACTGTATTACTACCGATATGTACCGACTATATTACACTGTATTACTACCGATATGTACCGACTATATTACACTGTATTACTACCGATATGTACCGACTATATTACACTGTATTACTGCCGATATGTACCGACTATATTACACTGTATTACTGTCGATATGTACCGACTATATTACACTGTATTACTACCGATATGTACCGACTATATTACACTGTATTACTACCGATATGTACCGACTATATTACACTGTATTACTGTCGATTTATACCGACCATATTACACTGTATTAGTCGATTTATACCGACCATATTACACTGTATTACTACCGATATGTATCGACTATATTACACTGTATTACTACCGATATGTACCAACTATATTACACTGTATTACTACCGATATGTACCGACTATATTACACTGTATTACTGTCGATATGTACGGACTATATTACACTGTATTACTACCGATATATACCGACCATATTACACTGTATTACTACCGATATGTACCGACTATATTACACTGTATTACTATCGATATATACGACTATATTACACTGTATTACTACCGATATGTATCGACTATATTACACTGTATTAGTATCGATATGTACCGACTATATTAATACCAACAAATGGCGTGCAATAATACCGACATGTGGTGTGCAATAATACCTGCATGTGGCGTGCAATAATACCGGCATGTGACGTGTATTAATACCGACATGTGGCGTGCAATAATACCTGCATGTGGCATGCAATAATACCTGCATGTGGCGTGCAATAATACCGGCATGTGACGTGTATTAATACCGACATGTGACGTGCAATAATACCGACATGTGGCGTGCAATAATACCGACATGTGGCGTGCAATAATACCTGCATGTGGCGTGCAATAATACCAGCATGTGACGTGTATTAATACCGACATGTGGTGTGCAATAATACCGACATGTGGTGTGCATTAATGGCGACATGTGACGTGTATTAATATGCAATGTCTTACACGAACAATTAGCACCCTTGTTTAAGCTGTATACCATTATATCGAGACTACAAGAAATGTGTCATTAATTACATGCTGCAACTGCATCACGGTGACATCAAATGATATCACAATTTATCTATGGATACAATAACTGTAAGTCTCTGACATTGTACTACACATTCAATTGTATTTATAAAATGCTACAAAAGATGATGGAATCTTTCTTGACGCCATTACCTGAACATCTGAACACCTACACATGTATCAAACTAATCACTTGAAAAGTATGTTCATTCTTGCCTCCCTTTAATTCCCTTATCAATATTACATTAACATGTATTACATTGCAAAGACGCTATTGACAATGAAATGAATGCATTACGGGTTTAAGACGAGGATTACAGTATATAACATGGGCTGCTATTGTCACATGGCTTATTGAAACCGGTAACTCTAGCTGTATTTATTCGTTTGTAAAATCTGTCTTTTCTGTGGGGGTAATTATGCCATAATGTTGCGAAACAATTTAATAAAAATGATCTAATACTTTTAATTTAATTTTTTTTAAATTTAATTTATTTAATTTAATAATATTTTATTGCATCCCCCCCCATACATTACAATTATACACACAATGAAATTCGTAGAAAACAATATGACATTATATTAGGATTTATTATTATTGCTGCATACGACTTAATATGGGGGGAAAGCAAACGGGTTGAGCTATACATATTTACAGCCCGTCCCATCAAATACAAAACTACGATACAGTTTCAAGAGGGGAACAACATCTCTCCTACTTCTATACTCTTGTAATCTTTAACTTAGTCTAAAAGTCAATACTTACGCTACATTACTATTCTTATAAAATGTATCAACGAACAATTTTAGTCGAGTTTTATTCCTATAATAACTTTTAACCGCCATATCCACGTACCGATACGTTGTATGCAATGGAGAGAATGAGAGACATTGGTCAATTACTGCCCCTGAATACTCCCTAATAGATAGGTTCTATTAAGTGTTTTCCTCAGTTGTTATCGTTGCTTCCTTTGCACAACATGCTAGTAATTTGATTCCACTATAGCTTTATATGAGTGTTAAATGACTATATATCGACAGATCTCATACAGTGTATGTAATGGGTACTTATTTGTAAAACAAATGGGTACTTATTTGTAAAACAATTTTACCAGTTAATTAACACGATTTTGATAAAATCACAATTACCTGTTCACAGAAAGGACATATTCACATGTTGAAATAAATCACAGTATCTGCCAAGGGAGGTAATAGAAAATTAGAGATGTCTCTCATTAATGTAAGCTCTAGTAGCTTTAAATTCAATGCACTTGTCTTTATAGTTGTAGTGTATGGATGATATATGTACGAATGTACTAGTTGTAGTGTATGGATGATATATTTACGAATGTACTAGTTGTAGTGTATGGATGATATATTTACGAATGTACTAGTTGTAGTGTATGGATGATATATGTACGAATGTACTAGTTGTAGTGTATGGATGATATATGTACGAATGTACTAGTTGTAGTGTATGGATGATATATGTACGAATGTACTATGTTATGCTTATCTTCATAAATAAATATGTTTAACCCAAGAGGAGAATGTTTGTTCTGTGATCCTTATCCCATTGAAATAATAATATCAGCTGATTAATATAATTACTCTCCGTGATCAGACAAACGCGGAAGGATTTGTTGTGTTAGGTCCATACATAGTTACTTGGCTATTGCTCCAATTACTACCACCCATCAAACGTACACAGGTCCTGTCATAACCGAACCACATACAACACTCAAACTAGTGTTTGCAATGGGCAATACTTGCCATCGTTTATTCACTGCAATGACGAGGTTAATTACATGTACACAACAACTATTTTCAAATCTCTTTGACTGTACTACGTACATATAGTCGAATACATGAAACATAGTCTCGGCGCAGACTGAGATACACGGGACAATAGGTAAAACATCATTAATTTAATGATAATGTAGAAATCTCTGGAAAACTGTATCCAATGTACCTCAGAGATGTTTCATACATTTTACTAACATCATATCTTGGATTGTGTGTAGATTAAAATAGTTACCAAACGGTAACATGTTCATACTCGGTAACATGTTCATACTCGGTAACATGTTCATACTCGGTAACATGTTCATACTCGGTAACATGTTCATACTCAATGTTACGATATACTGCATGATGCTTATAACAATAACGAATCTGAATTCATTTCGATTTTAACATTTAAATCAATTTAGAAACCAGTGCATTCATGAAACAATTCAAATTTGAATAGCGAACTTGCTTGCGAAACGATCGAATTCTAGCGTAGAATTGACGAACAATCACACCATGTCACATGATCAACACGCACTCACAGTCATGCGATCATCATTATATACACCAATAATTCACACACACAATTGTAATCCAGGGATCGCAGGTTCGATCCCCCGTCTGACCCTAATAAAATTAACAGTCTTTCAGATGAGACGTTAAACCGAGGTCTCGTGTCGGTGCTTTACACCGTGCACGTAAAAGAACCAGAGGAGACCCTGGAATGGGTCTCTGTCTGTATCATTGCACTATCCTCCAAAAATCTAAAACGACTAATCTCTTCAGGAGGCGTCGTTCATATGGGCAACCGGTAGCGACGATAAATAAACGTAAAACACACACACACAATTGTGTGAAAAGTATCGTTAAGACATACGTTCTGAGCTATGCTAACGTAACGCGTAACACATATAACTTGAAGGTATAAATATATAAATAGTTTGGCAATCTATAATGAGATGTTGTACGTTCATAGACAGCGCACAAGTTAGTGGTGTGTTCCATTGTATCAACGGTTCGCAGTAAAGAAACGTGGGTGTGTCAAGCTACATAGGGTCAATAATGATCTGGTATTAGCAGTATGATCGAAGTCTGGCCAGCGGTGATGCCTTTTATTCAGACAATCATCTTATGGGGTGCCCACATTAGATTAACGACGTTGAAGTAACGACGTTAGTGTTAGGGCAATGACGTTACGCTAACGACGTAATTGTAACGACGTTAGCGTAATGACGGTGGGGCAACGATGCTAGCGTTAGTGTAATAACTTAGGTAACGACGTTACGGTAACGACGATATATAAGGTAACGACGTTATTGTTACGACGTTCGCGTAACGGAGTTAGTGCAACGACGTTAGAGTAACGACGATAGGGTAACGGCGTTATTGTAACGACGTTATCGTAACGACGATATCTAAGGTAACGACATTAGCGTAACGACGTTATTGTAGCGACGTTAGAGTAACGAATCGGGCCATCAGTCATGTAGCTTGTGCAGCGTAGTGCTACATCTGGTGCCAACGTTTTCTACGTGCATGGTATTAATATGAACTTCTAGTTCCCCAGTTTTTTGTGGGCGTGGTTCTATTGGATTCCATTCCTAACGTGGGCGTGGTTCTATTGGATTCCATTCCTAACTGTTTGTTAATCTGTCGATTGTGCTATTTCAAGATTGCCTTTGAAATTGAATGTTTCATCGTCCAAAATCTGCAAAACTATGTCCAAATACAGTGGATATGATACATTTGGAATGGTAAACGCCAGTTGATATGGTTACAATAATATTATTGACTGGAACTGGTATACTGCATATAACCAAATGTCACCTTTAAATACACTCGCCAGCGGAACTGCACTTTACTTTGTCTTTGTCGGTGATCACAGTTCGTTCCATCTAAATAACTCTGAATAAAACTACGGTGTGGTTTGAAACTATGTGGTTATTTGAACTAGGTAATTCATATACATGTACTTCTATCTAACAAACTTAGACGTGTCACGGTTATTGTTCTAATTTGGCACCACACGATGGTCGAGTTAGGCAGTATCTGGAGAGAGGAGTATATAACATGAAGGTTTGAGAGGTGAACACCTAATACTACATGTATATAATACCCACACTCCAAGTTGCACACTGACATGCACACAGCTTCAAACGATCCCAAAGTAATATGCTCCTGATGCACGGACGAGCAGATATGCGAAGATATTCCCTATTCTAGTAGATGAAAGAACACGCAGGACCCATTGGAATTGTAAACTGTAGGGCTGTATGGAGGAAGTAAGAACGGAATATGTCGGTTCCTACACGGGCTATCCCAGATTTCGTAGACGGGGATGACAAGGAAAAAGACTTTGGGATAGTAGAAGGAATAATGTAGCCCATTTAGCAAGAATTAGGTACAATAATTGACAAGTAAAGCATTGCATATTTGACCAGGATAACGTAGCAGATTTGAGCAGACTTAGGATATAAGTGTCAACCACCCCTACTGCAAAAGTACTCGTTAGAGGTCAACAGACTTTGGCGTAGTATTAAAATGTTGTTGTTGGTGGTGGTGGTTGTGGTGTTGTTGATGTTGTTATTGTTGGTGGTTGGTGTTGATGTTGTTGTTGTTGTTGTTGTTGTTGTTGTTGTTGTTGTTGTTGTTGTTGTTGTTGTTGTTGTTGTTGTTGTTGTTGTTGTTGTTGTTGTTGTTGTTGTTGTTGTTGTTGTTGTTGTTTGTTGTTGTTGGTTGTTGTTGTTTGTTGTTGTTGGTTGTTGTTGTTTGTTGTTGTTGGTTTGTTGTTGTTGGTTGTTGTTGTTTTGTTGTTGTTGGTTGTTGGTTGTTGTTGTAGGATGTAGCACCACTGAAGATAATATTGCATTGAATGTTCATTAGCGAAAATATAATTCACTTAAGCAAACACATTTTCATTTTCCTTTATATTGAAAAGTATGTTTATAATAGAAAGCGATGCAACCATGTACATCGCGTTTAGATGACTTGAGTCCGCAAATGTTCGCGTTGACATTATTTCAAACTACAGTGGTTGGGTACCATACAGTTTAAAACGTAAATCAATGAGAAGAAATGATTTCAACCAGTGCATTTACACATTTTATTATTCACTGATACATTTCTATACTAGAGGACATAGAAAACGCACACCTACATTATATACTAGAGGACATAGAAAACGCACACCTACATTATATACTAGAGGACATAGAAAACGCACACCTACATTATATACTAGAGGACATAGAAAACGCACACCTACATTATATACTAGAGGACATAGAAAACGCACACCTACATTATATACTAGAGGACATAGAAAACGCACACCTACATTATATACTAGAGGACATAGAAAACGCACACCTACATTATATACTAGAGGACATAGAAAACGCACACCTACATTATATACTAGAGGACATAGAAAACGCACACCTACATTATATACTAGAGGACATAGAAAACGCACACCTACATTATATACTAGAGGACATAGAAAACGCACACCTACATTATATACTAGAGGACATAGAAAACGCACACCTACATTATATACTAGAGGACATAGAAAACGCACACCTACATTATATACTAGAGGCATAGAAACGCACACCTACATTATATACTAGAGGACATAGAAAACGCACACCTACATTATATACTAGAGGACATAGAAAACGCACACCTACATTATATACTAGAGGACATAGAAAACGCACACCTACATTATATACTAGAGGACATAGAAAACGCACACCTACATTATATACTAGAGGACATAGAAAACGCACACCTACATTATATACTAGAGGACATAGAAAACGCACACCTACATTATATACTAGAGGACATAGAAAACGCACACCTACATTATATACTAGAGGACATAGAAAACGCACACCTACATTATATACTAGAGGACATAGAAAACGCACACCTACATTATATACTAGAGGACATAGAAAACGCACACCTACAGTATATGATTATTATTACATGAAAACGAAATACGAAGGATTCTATCAAAGATAATTATATCACATCTTTATTACAAAACACAAACTGAACAACTAAAAATATTCCAAAATGTTTAAAACTATGTATTTATATACACTCAACAACATTGCTGACCGGTCACCTCGTGTTCTACAGTAGCTGGAGCAAACTAATATCCACATACTATCAATAGTCATATCATCTGTTTGCTCATATTTTATTACATATCGTTGTGCATGACTGTCTGTATAATCAGTTCCTGGAAAATGCATTTAATAACAATAAGCAATATTTATATTGTATGATTATTAATTGGCTCAAACAATTATATAAAATACCAGGTGACCGATTAGGAAGTTTTTGTTGACTGTAGTTATTGTATTTCATGTAAAACACACTTATTCGAAGTGTGCGTTTTCTAAGTGTGCGTTTTCTAAGTGTGCGTATTCTAGGTGTGCGTTTGTCCTCTAGTATATATTTCATTGGAAAGCATAAACTCAATAATACAACTTCAAGTGGAACTGAGACAATATTCGGCAGCCAAATGTTTAAGCTTACAGATTGACTCTGAGATTATATGGGTATTTAACCTTTGCCCATGTAACAATACTGAAATACTATACATAGGCCGGAATAATACAGATTAAAAGCGCAAATCTCGTTTGGAGCTTAGATATACCACCAAAATATTAATTGCATGTATATTTCCTCTCCTCCAAAAAAGTATATTTGAATTAGAGTAGGAATTGTTTAATAGAAAGTGTATCCGGTTGCTATAACCAATTTAAAAACGTGAAATAAAAAGTGGCAACAATTCGGACACTAGTTTTTTCAAAGATTTTCAAAGATAATTGACATTAGAAACATTTGGATTGTCGTTGAAATAATGCGTTTTATATTCGATTGACTTAGAAGCGGATATATAACGGGTACGGGTTGTTTCCACGTGACGTCATCATACAGTTTGCTGTTTTGTGAAAGAATAGAGATCACATCACTATGGAGGTAAGAAGAGTCCATTATGTATTATGTACTACACGCGACAATACATAGATTGTAGTTCTACAATATTTATTCAGATCTATACATTTTCATTAATACACAAATTATAGTCTGTGTTTGTTTTAACGTCGCACCAACAGCTTAGGTCATGTGGTGACTTTCCAGCTATTATTGGTGTTAATTCTAGCAATATTTCATGGGCGGAACGGAACACTGGTAGAAAAACCGACCTTCCGCAAACCAGCTGGATAGCTTCCTCACACGAAAATCATTCGACACTCAAGTGGGAATCGAACCAGCAACAGTGAGGGGCAACGACCGTAACGTTACCACTGTCACTGGGCCCCTACTAATAATAATGACATTAATAACTACTAATAATAGGGCCCTGTCGTTCTGTACTAGTCAAGCATCTATTTCATTTGTTTACTCATATGCCCGCCCATGTTTCCTGATTGTCCGAGATGCGGTCCGTGTTATTATGGGCGGGGACATATTAGGTCCGTGTTATTATGGGCGGGGACATATTAGGTCCGTGTTATTATGGGCGGGGACATATTAGGTCCGTGTTATTATGGGCGGGGACATATTAGGTCCGTGTTATTATGGGCGGGGACATATTCGGTCCGTGTTATTATGGGCGGACATATTAGGTCCGTGTTATTATGGGCGGGGACATATTCGGTCCGTGTTATTATGGGCGGACATATTCGGTCCGTGTTATTATGGGCGGGGACATATTAGGTCCGTGTTACCGGGCTTTAGCTAAGCCTCTCAGCCCGTTGATGGCAGTAATAACGTTATTGTTCCAATTTGTTTTCGTTGCCGTTATGAAACTACTTAACGACATAGGATTTCTCGTGGCACGTCCGTCCGTCCGTCCGTCCGTCCGTCCGTCCGTCCGTCCGTCCGTCCGTCTGTACGTCTCAAAACCAACATGTCCATTATCTCCGATTGTACTTCGTGTAATCAGTTTAAGCCTCGCCAGAATGATCGTTTCACGTGATTTCCTATCCAAACTTTACTAAGGATCATTAGACCTCTGGTAACCATAGCAACACATTAATGATAACTATTGAAAATCTCTGAAATCCTTTGTCCAATTTCAAAATACTTTACCTAAATAATGTGTTAGTGCCAGCAGGTGATACTTTACCTTTATACTGCATTATATATTTATTTGTATGGACCTTTAAGGAACAAACATATCCTGTTTGATTTCAAGTACTTTAACATAGATTATGTTTGAAGGACAAAAGCATGGCCGCCAAGTAGCGAATTAATTTCCCATTTAACAATGCGCCTCCTTGCTTAGAGTGGTCTAGCATGCCATTGTTAAGTCTGGCCTTTAACAGCTATCGCCAGGGCCGCATGGTGTGTGAGAAAGTTGTCTGTGGCTTGCGGAGGCGGTTGGAGAATCCAATACTTGTTTATACCTGGAAATATGGGTGGTCTTCTCCATAGCAACAGACTGGCTGTGTACGATAATGCTCCAGAGTGTGCCCTCCTACACAGATGAAAAACGCAGCAAGACACGCGGATTAGTTAGGAGCTTAAACAATTCTAAAAGCGCTTTTTCCATTATGCAACAATGTCCAAACTAATATATATGTGACTGGGTACCACCATGTTTGCCATTCATTGTATTTGGAGACATTGTAGAACAAAGACATATTCGAGCAATGATCCAGATGTTATGCACACATTTAGTATTTATCTTTTACAGGAAGCCACCCAGTTGGCCAACGCCCCTGTATCATGTACCCCACGAGGGACGCAGACGGAGCGAGCATATTCGAATACACCGGCGGAGTTTGGCCATAAACAGTTCGTAGGAAGCCCGTACAAAAACCGAGTAAGCCTGGGATACAGAGTATATACAGGCAATAGGCGTCAACAACATCGATAACCCATGCTTTTATTCATATATTATTATGTGATTATAAATGGTACACAGTGTGGTATACCTTGGATATTGGATAGTGGTTATTATTATTAGCTCAGCTGTACGTGTGTGGGGAGGGGGTGAGAGAATGACAAGTCAGTGTTGTAGCTTAGCCAAAGAATATCGGCCTTTCCTCCGTTCGACCTTATCTAATGTAATGGTCATCCTAGCTACGTCACTACGTTATAAATGTACAGTGACGTAAGAATCTGGGCCATGATTGCGATTGATTTCAAAGTCAAACACTTATATGAAGACACTAGACAATTTCATTTTTATACAGAATTAGCTTATATTCGTATTATAGTCAATTCTGCTGGTTAATACTATACAATTATTCACTTCTCTTCAGGTCAATAGTTCATACTATTCTTCCAATGGTGGGACTATTGATCCGAAACAGAAGGCTATTGACCGAGACGACACGCGCACGCATGCGCAATCGTAATCAAAATCTACATGGCCAAAATTCTCGCGGAACCATTGACCTTAAATACTGGAATAGAACGAAATTATGGAAAACATGCCGAACAATTAGTCACCTCCACGTGAACAGTTTCAGCCAATCAAATGGCCGAATTATCAGTGCTATAAAATAATGCTTCATATTGGCACTATTTGAACAATGATTGTAAAACTAGTTCCTGGTTCAAGCATTCGCGCATGTTCACAAGGATATTGCTCTTTTGTTGTTTGTGTTCTACATATACACCTGGTTCAAGCATTCGCGCATGTTCACAAGGATATTGCTCCTTTGTTGTTTGTGTTCTACATATACACCTGGTTCAAGCATTCGCGCATGTTCACAAGGATATTGCTCTTTTGTTGTTTGTGTTCTACATATACACCACCAACAACACATGCGTTCAGTAGATAGCCTGAGAAAGCAAGGCTGCGATTTGCGGGACAACCTGAATGTCGATGTAATTCGTAGCACCACTTTGCCATTTAGTGGTCTAATATGGTCTGAACACTTGGGGTTGCTCAATGTGTGCGATTATAACGGGTATGTTCGAATCGTGACCGCATAAATATTATATAGATATAAATACATAAGGGAGATAATTAAACTAGTAAAATAGAAAATACATTTGAGAGAGTTGTATCGCGTGTGTCCATTTTAAAACATATGGTAACGGTTACAGCTGGGCACGAATTCGGCTACCACTTCGCTATCATGAGTGCCACTATAAGGTTATACAGGTAGTTGAAATTGTTCAATACAATGTAGTGTATTTTCTTCAAATATATGGATATGTTTGATCTGCATTGGCTTAGTATTGTATTGGAACTGTAATTTAGTTATGTATTTTAATAGCAAGTAGAGATCTTAGATTCCAAGCCACACATTTAAAATGAAATAGTACACGGTATGTGGAATTTGCAAGTATGTGTCAAACAGAATATTATAAGTATTTATATCTCTTCAAGTTGTTTGTATTTTGTTTGTAGACAAGACCCGCCCCCAATCTGGAGAAACATGCGTACACGTACACACGTTCCGATAATCTTGCACGCATTTATAATCATTCAACTCTCATACATACAGTCCGATAATCACAAACTCGTGCACGCATTTCAAAGTGGTTCACACGTTTCCCGTAATTACAGACGAATACATACGTTCCTCCTATCCATGCTCTTGTTTCAGATAATTTGCACATTTCATACGATAATCATTAGCAGTCATTCAGGTCCTGGTGCGGGATATAGAAGAAAACGTTTTATTTGGATATAAGCCCAGAAATGGGTCATTTACAAATAACAAATAATGTAAATAACGCAGCAATGATGGCGAGATTGCTTTGACTATTTACACACACATGTTACCAAGGAGATACAGTATGAACAACATAAACGTAATGTCCACACACGTTAAATGTATGACTACATTACGTTACATTATAGCAGACCTAAACAGTTAAACACTAAACTTGTCAACTCTATGGCTAACATATTGGAGCATGGAACATAAATACATTTCAGGAAATGAGGGCGAGGGAGATGCTTAAAGAAGAGAAAAATATCAACAAATTATCGCACAGACACAGAGTTCAACGAACCCCAACTGTACAAGACATACGGGCAAGAGAAACTAAATTCACAAACGACGCAGTTGTAACAGGTATGATTGTATTGCATAGTATGCGGGGGGGGGAGCAAACACGTGTCAAACTATTTTCATACAAGTTCGCTATTTACTTGAGAATAACTATGCTGTTGGTGTTTCGTTTACCACAGTCAAAAACAAAATTTATAGTGGTACCCCTCCCCCCTCAAAACCGGAACCCATCTAAAGCGGATTTCCATCTCTAATCCAGACGAGTTTCCCTGACATCCGTTACAGTAGTAGCTTCCATTCTAACTAATTCCCCGAAATCACAGACATTCTTCATCTAACATTGTTAATTTAGTTTGAAGTGATGGGGAGGGCTATAAACAATGTTGTCTAACTTGTAGCCCAACCCATTTTTTCCAGAGTAAATCGTATACAGCAATAATAATTAATCCTAAGTTAATGTCTAATGGTTTTCCACGTATTTCATTGTAATGTAATGTACGATGTCCGCAATAAATAGTATTGCACAACTAAATCCCCGATGTCCGCAATAAATAGTATTGCACAACTAAATCCCCGATGTCCGCAATAAATAGTATTGCACAACTAAATCCCCGATGTCCGCAATAAATAGTATTGCACAACTAAATCCCCGATGTCCGCTGCAATAACTGCATCCATACGAGCTATGTCAACTGTGTCCGTTATAAACTATTCCTCAATAATTCTAACCACATTGACAATACTTTTAATACTTTCAGAAACAAAACGCACGAGGTTCAAAGATATAATACCTCAGTACGATGCATCCTCAGACCGCCATTGCAAAGCCTACTTTAAACGCCGCGACGTTCAACAGCTCTTAAGTGTTACCCGTTCCAGAGAGTAAGTATATAATCAGCCCACTTGATTGCCAATTAGAGATTTATTTGGTTCTATTTGTCATTGTCAGTTCGTATGCTTCAAGTTCACATTTTACAGAGGTTGCATTCGAACCAATGCCCGGTCACAATTCACAATGTATTTTGTTTTTATCTTCTGTAACATTGACTCCACAGTCTGCACTACTCACATGGTGTTTAAGTCAAAACCGACACAATTGACACTTATAGTATATTTGTATTACCTCCCTTTATATACATAATAAGCATACTTTTATTACTTCCCTTATTTATACAATAAGCATATTTATATTTCTCCCCTATTTACACAATAAGTACGCTGGACACGTAATCAATGGGTTGCAGGTTCGATTCCCTGCTGACCCTAATAAAATTAACAGTTTTTTTCCAGATGGTCCTTTAAACCGAAGTCTCGTGTCGGTGCTTTACACCGTGCAAGTAAATGATCCAGAGGAGACTCTGGAATGGGTCTCTGTCTTTATAATAATAATAATAATAATAATAATAATAATAAAAATACTTTATTTAACGAGATAACTCATTTGAACAATTAAGTCAATCTACCATGAGGCCCTCAACATCATTGCACTATCCTCCACACATCTTCCGGAGGCGTCGCTAATATGAGCAACCGGTAACGACGATAAATAAACGTAAAACCCAACCCCAACACAATAAGTATAGTTGTATTACTTCCCTTATATGCCCACTACGCATATTTGTATCACTACCCAATATAATATGTGTTAACTTTCCTTACAGAAAAAATAAAATGCAGAACTATTGGAATGCAAAAATGGCCATAGCCAAACAGTATACACTATATGGTTTTAAAGGAACTGGTAAAATACATGTATATGGATGTTGCATTTAGCTTTAGAGTGCATGCTCATGTAGATGGCGCTGTTTGCTACACTGTATTCAGGATAGTATTAGTTAAGCTATGGGTGGAATTGTCCAGTGTTTAGCGAACGGTCTATACAGAACAGACAGTCTATACTGAGGTCATAATACGACGTATTGAAGTCATAATACGACGTATTGAAGTCATAATACGACGTATTAAGTTGTTGACATTCCGTAACTCGGCTATACTATGCAGATACACAATAATCACGGATTATAGTTAATCTTGAACAATTTCTAACAACTTAGGACTTAATTGCTAGTTATTACACATTTAATTTAGCTCGATTGCGAAACAAGTTCTTTCAACATTAGCTTAATCACTCTCGAGACCTCATGTCTGATGGAATCCATGGCCATGGGGGAGAGAGAAACGGCAATGTGCAATTTAATCGCCTCGCCTTAGATCACGTGTAACGACAACTGGGCGCGAACTCCGGGTCTGTCACACCTGAAGCGAACGCGTAGCCATGCTCTATCACGACCTCCACTAATCGTAATCGCTCTCGTTATCTCATTACTAATGGAATACATCACCATGTACACGGGATTGTATATATACGTATTGACACCCTGATTCTGGCAAGGATCAACAACTCCTCGGATATAATGCGGACACCATATCTATTCAACGAGAATAGGTTCATATGGTTGATACATGAGTCTGTGTTGCAGCCATAGTTCTTATTGCAGGGCGATAGTTACACCAACATCCCTAAGCAGGTTGTGAAGACAGACTTTGATGTAGTTATGTCATGGGTGTCAAACGCATCTTCAAACACACCTTCAAACACACATGCGCATGTGTACTAGAAATTGAATTTGAGATGATACAGTCATTTCCGTTTAATAATATTTTATTTCTAACTACCCATTATACATTGTAATTTGAAATAAAACTCACAAGATTTAGACACTTAGTACACAGTCAAGAACAATTTAGTTTATACAAATTTATTTTAGCTCGATTGCGAAATAAGTTACAACATTATATTAATCTCTACTACTAATCCCTCTCGATTCCTGATAAAATCCATCGGGTGAGAGAAAATATGCCTAATTAGCACAGGGTGAGGCCAGTCGCTCGCTTACGATGCCATCGGGCAGGCAGACCGTTATAAATTCTCCGACACATACACACACGTATGTCTAACTCCAATGAAATACATTCGTACTACAGCAAAGAATATAATTGTGTTTAATATTACCGCTTTACCGTTCATTTGAGAGTATTTTCTAATTGATGGAATATAAAAGCAAAACAAAGCCCCAAAACAACAACGCATTTTCTACGCCGTTCTTCTAAGATCAATGAATGTGCAGTACTACACTACTCATGTAGTTTCTACTTTATATCGTGACAGCAAATCAATGGATAATGACAAAATACTTAAAGCGATATTCAATCGTGGACAAAGGAAAGTATTTGGGAATGTATTTTAGCATTCAATATCTGGCTGTCCGATTAGCGCAGTGGTTAGCGCGCTCGCTTCTCACCAATGCAACGCAAACCAAAACACCCCAACCAACCCCCCCACAACAACCGGGTTATATATCGTGCAATAAGCACTGCCCGATTAGCGCAGTGGTTAGCGCGCTCGCTTCTCATCAATGCAACCCGGGTTATATATCGTGCAATAAGCACTGCCCGATTAGCGCAGTGGTTAGCGCGCTCGCTTCTCATCAATGCAACCCGGGTTCGATGGTCGCCATATCGGACATGTGGGTTTTCTCCGAGTGCTCCGGTTTCCTCCCACACGAATGACCACATTTACGCTTTCATCCGCGCCATCGAGAGTGATTAATATAAGTTGTTAAAGCTCGTTTCACAATCGTTGTAAAAGTAATCAAGTTTAAACTTTAAGCATTCAATAAAATATAATTTCAGATTCCAGTGGTTTCCAATTGTCCAAATATTCGCCTCAGAATCGAAATACTTCAACAAATTAAACGTCCTTTACAACATATCTTGACATAACACACATATGTACAAATAACCACGCGTAAAGTAAAGAAAAATCAAGTGTTTGTTTATTATTTATTATACACCCATATTTAAAGGGCCAGTCACGTGTATTATATATAGCAAAAGGGACCGGTTGTTAGATCAGTGACAGCAGCGAATGTTGGCATTGAATTACCATTACATCTTGCTCTTTGCATCTGAGCACACTATTTTGGACTAATTGGAATGAATGCATCCACATTGAAAGGTCCGGAGTTCGAACCCCGTTGTAGCTGTTACGAGTGTACCCTTAGGCAAGGCATTTTAAATTCCACATTATCTCTTCTCTCTCCCTCGTAGCGATGGATTCCATCAGGAATGAGGTCTCGAGCGTGATGAATGTAACTTGTAAACACTTGTTTCGCAATCGAGCTAAGATAAACTTGAATCAACTAAACCAATGCATCCACAACAACAGTATCACGTGATTACCACCACTGGAGAATCCAATAATAACAAATGTCGCTTCTGGATCGTGGCTAAACGTTTCCCGAAAATTTAATTCTTAATTTGGAGATATAGTAAATCGCAAAACACCGTATACTGATTGAACATAATTGTTCAGATGCTTTCCGGAGAATGTGTAATACTAACGATATTCATACGAATACGAATAGTTTACAAATACGAATAGTTTACGAATACGAATTGTTTACGAATACGAATAATTTTATTCTTTAATAAGTTATAATATTGTTTGCAATAACTTTAACAATTTGGTTCCTAGTTGCAATCTTATCCCGCTTTAAAGCTGTCACAGGTTGCGTTTTAATATATTCGTGTTTAAATGACGGGTGCGGCGTTCCTTAGTTAATTCCGGTTCAATCTCGCATGCGTCGTATATGTGACAAAGCAATCAGATATGTTACGTTATAAAGCTTCAATCCCCTCTTATGTCAACAGATCCTTGTACTGCCAGCCCTCTTATCTCGCGGTCGATACCTCCTGCTTGGAGCCTTCAATGCGTCTATATCAGTTAGTTTATTTCTATCTATGAGTATTCCACAATTATATATTAGTGCAGTTGATTCCTATTTACGAGTATTACGCAATGATATATTCAAAGCTTTCATATACCTTTATTAATATATCCAACCATTATAATGGTGGTGTTTATCTATTTATCTTAACGTCAACATATAAGTCAACAGTCAAACCTGTGCTAACGTCAAACTCCGAATACAAACCACCTGTTTATACAGACCCCCATCTTGAACTCTCGTCATGTCACTGTCAATGTAACTTGTGAACAAAGTCCACTGCTTGTAATTCCCGTGGGTGGTATTTATAAACAGGTTTGACTATATAGCATACAAACCAAACCAAATAGGTGGATAACATAAAAGTTTGATGGTATATATCATATCATAGACTACGAATTGCGCATTACGAAATAGTTAAAGGATCTTTCCTAATTACGTATTAACGGTTCAACTAAAGCTGGATAAGCTGTTCATAAGAATGTGCTGGCTGGTTACATAACTGGTCACTAATCTGTCTCAAACATGTCTCTAACATGTCGCATTCCTGTCTCAAACATGTCTCAAACCTTTCTCTAATATGTCTCTAATCTGTCTCTAACATGTTTCCAACATGTCTCTAACCTGTCTCTAATCTGTCACTAATCTGTCTCCAATATGTCTCCAACATGTCTCTAACCTGTCTCTAACCTGTCTCCAACATGTCTCTAACCTGTCTCTAACCTGTCTCTAACCTGTCTCTAACATGTCTCTAACCTGTCTCTAACCTGTCTCTAACCTGTCTCTAACATGTTTCTAACCTGTCTCTAACCTGTCTCTAACATGTTTCTAACCTGTCTCTAACCTGTCTCTAACATGTTTCTAACCTGTCTCTAACCTGTCTCTAACCTGTCTCTAACCTGTCTCTAACCTGTCTCTAACCTGTCTCTAACCTGTCTCTAACCTGTCTCTAACATGTTTCTAACATGTCTCTAACCTGTCTCTAACCTGTCTCTAACCTGTCTCTAACCTGTCTCTAACCTGTCTCTAACCTGTCTCTAACCTGTTTCTAACCTGTCTCTAACATGTTTCTAACCTGTCTCTAACATGTTTCTAACCTGTCTCGAACATGTTTCTAACCTATTTCTAATATGTCTCGAACCAGTCTCGAACCTGTTTCTAATATGTCTCTAACCTGTTTTAACCTGTTCTAACCTGTCTCCAATATGTATCTAACCTGTCTCTAACCTGTCTCTAACCTGTTTCTAACTTGTCTCTAACCTGTTTCTAACCTGTCTCTAACCTGTCTCTAACCTGTTTCTAACCTGTTTCTAACCTGTCTCTAGCTACACTTCTATATAGTCTTAGCTTTAGAGCTACGGATATACCCATACGACTGTTTTCTTTACTGACAGGTGCCCTACATAGCTTTTGTACATATGCATTACTGACAGGTGCCCTACATAGCTTTTGTACATATGCATTACTGACAGGTGCCCTACATAGCTTTTGTACATATGCATTACTGACAGGTGCCATACATAGCTTTGTACATATTCTTCAGTGACAGGTGCGCTACATAGCGTTGTACGTTATGCTTTACTGACAGGTGCCCTACATAGCTTTGTACATATGCTTTACTGACAGGTGCGCTACATATATTGTGTACATAATTATGCTGCACTGACAGGTGCGTTACATATATTTTGCCACTAATCGAAATACGACAGGTTTCAAATGGCTTCATACACACGAAACAAATGGCTTCATACACACGAAACAAATGGCTTCATACACACGAAACAAATGGCTTCATACACACGAAACAAATGGTTTCATACACACGAAACCAATGGCTTCATACACACGAAACAAGTGGCTTCATACACACGAAACAAATGGCTTCCTACTCACGAAACAAATGGTTTCATACACACGAAACAAATGGCTTCATACACACGAAACAAATGGCTTCATACACACGAAACAAATGGCTTCATACACACGAAACAAATGGCTTCATAAACACGAAACAAATGGCTTCATACACACAAAACAAATAGTTTCTAATCAATGGAACCTCTCAATGAAACACTTGATAACAAATACACATTTCATATACATAGAGATATATACATAGAGATATATACATATAGATATATACATAGAGAAATATACATATATATATATATATACATAGAGATATATACATAGAGATATATACATAGAGATATATACATGGCGATATATACATAGAGATATATACATAGAGATATATACATAGAGATATATACATAGAGATATATACATAGAGATATATACATGGCGATATATACATAGAGATATATACATAGAGATATATACATATAGATATATACATAGATATATATACATAGAGATATATACATAGAGATATATACATATAGATATATACATAGAGATATATACATAGAGATATATACATAGAGATATATACATGGCGATATATACATAGAGATATATACATAGAGATATATACATAGAGATATATACATAGAGATATATACATAGAGATATATACATGGCGATATATACATAGAGATATATACATAGAGATATATACATAGAGTAGAGATTATGCTTAAGTACAGTTATCGACAAGTAAACATGTAGTTTGAGATTAAGCACGCCATATTAATGACAGCAATTGGCAGTTATAAGTGCAGTAGTCCTTGATTTGACGTTAATGTAAATACGAATTGCCTGATTATACTGTGTATATCACATATCCAACTATCAGTATATGGATTATACAGCTGGACAGAGTGGGGGCTCCGTAATAGAGTGACTAGGATCATGGACTTCAAGACTAGATATGACTAGATATGACTAGACATGACTAGATATGACTAGATATGACTAGATATGACTAGATATGACTAGATATGACTAGATATGACTAGATATGACTAGATATGACTAGATATGACTAGATATGACTAGATATGACTAGATATGACTACAATGACTAGATATGACTAGATATGACTAGATATGACTAGATATGACTAGATATGACTAGATATGACTAGATATGACTACACATGACTAGATATGACTAGATATGACTAGATATGACTAGATATGACTACACATGACTAGATATGACTAGATATGACTACATATGACTAGATATGACTAGATATGACTACACATGACTAGATATGACTAGATATGACTACACATGACTAGATATGACTAGATATGACTACACATGACTAGATATGACTAGATATGACTACATATGACTAGATATGACTAGATATGACTAGATATGACTAGATAAAAAACAAAACAAACAAAACAATGACTAGATATGACTAGATATGACTACACATGACTAGATATGACTAGATATGACTAGATATGACTAGATATGACTAGATATGACTAGATATGACTAACATGACTAGATATGACTAGATATGACTACACATGACTAGATATGACTAGATATGACTAGATATGACTAGATATGACTAGATATGACTACACATGACTAGATATGACTAGATATGACTACACATGACTAGATATGACTAGATATGACTAGATATGACTAGATATGACTAGATATGACTAGATATGACTACACATGACTAGATATGACTAGATATGACTAGATATGACTAGATATGACTAGATATGACTACACATGACTAGATATGACTAGATATGACTACACATGACTAGATATGACTAGATATGACTAGATATGACTACACATGACTAGATATGACTAGATATGACTAGATATGACTAGATATGACTAGATATGACTAGATATGACTAGATATGACTACACATGACTAGATATGACTAGATATGACTAGATATGACTAGATATGACTAGATATGACTAGATATGACTAGATATGACTAGATATGACTAGACATGACTAGATATGACT
>CM026386.1:95457012-95491562 GCA_014843695.1 Archivesica marissinica
AATAGATAACAATCCAGAACATAATCCATACAATAGATAACAATCCAGAACATAATCCATACAATAGATAACAATCCAGAACATAATCCATACAATAGATAACAATCCAGAACATAATCCATACAATAGATAACAATCCAGAACATAATCCATACAATAGATAACAATCCAGAACATAATCCATACAATAGATAACAATCCAGAACATAATCCATACAATAGATAACAATCCAGAACATAATCCATACAATAGATAACAATCCAGAACATAATCCATACAATAGATAACAATCCAGAACATAATCCATACAATAGATAACAATCCAGAACATAATCCATACAATAGATAACAATCCAGAACATAATCCATACAATAGATAACAATCCAGAACATAATCCATACAATAGATAACAATCCAGAACATAATGCCTTGTGCAAGACTCGTCGTCAACGTCCCCAACCATCTAATACATATCTGCCTTGTGCAAGCTAAGCTCATCAACGTCCCCAACCATCTAATACATATCTGCCTTGTGAGCAATGCTCGTCATCAACGTCCCCAACCATCTAATACATATCTGCCTTGTGAGCAATGCTCGTCATCAACGTCCCCAACCATCTAATACATATCTGCCTTGTGCAAGCTATGCGCGTCATCAACGTCCCCAACCATCTAATACATATCTGCCTTGTGAGCAATGCTCGTCATCAACGTCCCCAACCATCTAATACATATCTGCCTTGTGAGCAATGCTCGTCATCAACGTCCCCAACCATCTAATACATATCTGCCTTGTGAGCAATGCTCGTCATCAACGTCCCCAACCATCTAATACATATCTGCCTTGTGAGCAAGGCTTGTCATCAACGTCCCCAACCATCTAATACATATCTGCCTTGTGAGCAATGCTCGTCATCAACGTCCCCAACCATCTAATACATATCTGCCTTGTGCAAGCTATGCTCGTCATCAACGTCCCCAACAATCTAATACATATTTGCCTTGTGCTAGCTATGCTCGTCATCAACGTCCCCAACAATCTAATACATATCTGCCTTGTGCAAGCTATGCTCGTCATCAACGTCCCCACCAATCTAATACATATCTGCCTTGTGCAAGCCTCGTCATCAACGTCCCACCAATCTAATACATATCTGCCTTGCGCAAGCCTCGTCATCAACGTCCCCAACAATCTAATACATATCTGCCTTGTGCAAGCCTCGTCATCAACGTCCCCAACAATCTAATACATATCTGCCTTGTGCAAGCTATGCTCGTCATCAACGTCCCCAACAATCTAATACATATCTGCCTTGTGCAAGCTATGCTCGTCATCAACGTCCCCAACCATCTAATACATATTTGCCGTGTGCAAGCTATGCTCGTCATCAACGTCCCCAACAATCTAATACATATCTGCCTTGTGCAAGCTATGCTCGTCATCAACGTCCTAACAATCCAGAATATAATGATGTACCTTGTGAGTAAGGCTCGTCATCAACGTCCCTAACAATCCAGAATATATATGCCTTGTGCAGGCCTCGTCATCAACGTCCTAACAATCCAGAATATAATGATGTGCCTTGTGCAGGCCTCGTCGTCAACGTCCCTAACAATCCAGAATATATATGCTTGTGCAACATATGTGACTTGAGAAGACTTCAGACTAGTTGATTTGTAGAAAAGATGCTGTATAAGAATTCAGGCCATTGCAAACTGAATGTTGGTATACTGTATTATTTGGCGGATGAATACAGTGTGCAAACACAGTGACGTTATTCACAGGTGAGTACTGTCAATGCTGACCATTACATTTGGGACACTTTTGCTAATTTCCAGTTTGATTTGAATACCTCTTCACCGTGGATGTGGTCTTAGAAGAAATGAAAGATTGGAAATATAAATGAACAGATTGTATGTTTTTACATCTTACTATGTATTTAATAGGCAATTTATTTGTTGTTTTACAACCGTTTACAGTTATTACGAAAGAAATTCGTACAACTTGTATCAATGAGTGGTGTTCGAGTAGATGATAAATTAGTTATGTATGCTCGCTAGAGAGAGAACCCCGCGTGCACTATAGGACGTTCACCATCTTTCATAATTCCCAGACCATTACAGAATGGAGATCGAAAATGGGGTGGATTGGTGAAATGAAAAACGAGCGTGCTAACCTCTGCAAAAACTGGACAACAGTTGCGTTTGCAAGTGCACATAAACAACAAACAGTTTAAATATATCCCGAAAGCGGCAATTGTACAAATAACGAACTGAGACGACTTGTAATTGGTGAGATGTAATTGTTAAAGCATATATTATGTACAAGGACATGTGAAACTTAACTAAAGAAGATCTGTCCCTGGGTTGCTGGACATTGTTGCTGTGATGTGTGCGCGTGTGTGTTTATTTGCTTACCGTCTGTTTCACAAATATCGACACACAGATTGCTGAATAAGCAAGGAATCGCCCAATCTCATCGCACCTGTCATCGAAAATGTCGTCGGTTAATATGCGCAGGTGTTTCACTTTCGCGCTATTTCGTAGCCATAAAGATGTGTTTGTCTGCTTCGCACCAACAGCTTAGATCATATAGCGACTCACCAGCTATAGTGGTTGAGGAAGATCCCGGTTGGCAATCAGCATTGCGGGTATGACCCAGGTAGAACCAGCGAACGTCGGCAAGCACACTCGATAGCTTCCTCACTAGAAATAATTCGTCTCTACAATGGGATTCGAACATACGTGATGAGGAACACTTTATTTGTTCATCGACCGTAACCACTTGGCCACGGAAGCACCTCAGCCGAAAAGAAATTGTTAATTACACCAGTTTTGTAGTACAGATTGATACCAAGGATAGTGTGAGTATTGCGACTATTGGTAGACATACATTAATATGTATAAAAGATATACTGGAGTATTTAAAACAGTGTCTGAATACGAGAAATTCATTTCCGCAACATTATATTACTATGTGCAGTTATTGAGTGTTATATGTCATTGGCAATAAAACCATTGAAACAGACCCGTGTCAGATGCATGCACTAGTAAAGTGTGCATCTGTTTTTAGTGTTTCAAAAATGCTGTGAACAGATTTCGCAAAATGAACCCCACCACACGGTTGTACGGTTAATGCTACACGAATATTTAAGAAATAATAGGTATCAACCGTGGTATATAGCAGAATAACCCGAGTTTGAAGTTCTTATGCGTAGAAATATATCACGATGGCCGAAACTTATTATTTCCATTCTGACACGACTTACTTCTAATTATTTTAAAGGAGTATTTTCTTCAAACGCCGCTGCATTTGGCTTTCGAAATTTCCTCCCGCGTAAGGGGTGATGACGTTATTTTTTATGGAAAATATCAATCTAGTGCATAAATGAACAAAAGTTGTAACTGATCAATAATTTTATTTATTTTGTCAAATAAAAATGTACAGAATAGTAACTGAAACGTTACTTAACAGAAAAACAAGACGGACAAGAGATTATCTGATTCTAAAAATAGCTCACTTCCGTGAATTCCCACGGTATTTTTTACAAACATCACGTGACTTTCATTCATAAAACTTTATACGCAGTGTATACATGGAATAGCCAAAACACGGTGCGTGCGCAGCATAGTTCAAGGTAGGTATATCTCAGAATAACCCGAGGTAGATTTTACTTTACAAGTATGTATGTTATTAGCTGGGTCGTGTTAGAATTTATTAATAATGGTTATTGATTTTATATTGTATGTTCATAGCTGGCAGAATATTTGAAATATTTTTAAGTTTCACGGGAGACGAGTCATTTGAATTTAGACTTCTCGTCCGAACCTCACTGTCTTTGTGTATATGTGTTGGTGTTTATTTATCGTCGCTACCATTTGTCCATTTGAGCGACGCATCCTGAAACGATTAGTCTGTTTTTATATTTTGGAGGATAGTGCAATGATACAGACAGATGTCTCCTCTTGGTTCTCTTACGTGCACGGTGTAAAGCACCGGCACGAGGTCTCTGTTTAAAGCCCCATCTGATATCATTATTGTCAGACGGGATGGGGGTCGAACCTACGATTCCTTGATTCGCAGCAGGCCAGTGTGTTAACCACTGTACTACTGACCCGTTTTGTCTTTCTGTAAAGTGTTATTATGTGTGTTTTACGCTTATTTATCGTCGCTACCGGTTGCCCATATGAGCGACGCCTCCTGAAGAGATTAGTCGTTTTAGATTTTGGAGGATAGTGCATGATACAGAGAGAGAGACCCATTGCAGGGTCTCCGCTGGTTCTTTTACGTGCACGGTGTAAAGCACCGACACGAGATCTCGGTTTAACGTCCCATCTAAAAGACTGTTAATTGTATTAGGGTCAGACGGGGGATCGAACCTGCGAGCCCCTCCGATCCCCCCTCGTTTGAAGTGTTATTAATCCTTTAGCTTTATTTTATACTCGTCACCGCATAAATGCACCTGGGCGAGTAAATGTGTAATTTAGAAAGGTGTCCATCTATTTAAATGCCCGGAGCACTCTTTACTCACGAAGCTAATTCACAAATTATAGATTGTCCTGGGGCCGACTACACGATACCCTTATCAATACGATATGTAGTAAACAAGAAGCAACGTTATGTGTAGCTATCATATATATCGATACATTGACTGTTGAGGTCCTAGGCCCTTTCCGCTCTCAGTTCCGAACAATTCACGCATAAACCATGTCGAATCATGGGTGTTTATCGGTTTAAGGGAAACAATCCAATTTGTTATTGCAGACAGGAGATCAGGGGAAGTCACCCTGTAATCTGTTGCCGTGAAATCCTAATTTGGGGTTGATTTGCTTCATGTGGGGATGCTATCCAACTGGTGTTGCGGAATGTAGGTGGATGCTATCCAACTGGTGTTGCGGAATGTAGGTGGATGCTATCCAACTGGTGTTGCGGAATGTAGGTGGATGCTATCCAACTGGTGTTGCGGAATGTAGGTGGATGCTATTCAACTGGTGTTGCGAATGTAGGGTGTATCACTGGTGTTGCGGGAATGTAGGTGGATGCTATCCAACTGGTGTTGCGGAATGTAGGTGGATGCTATTCAACTGGTGTTGCGGAATGTAGGTGGATGTTATCCAACTGGTGTTGCGGAATGTAGGTGGATGCTATCCAACTGGTGTTGCGGAATGTAGGTGGATGCTATTCAACTGGTGTTGCGGAATGTAGGTGGATGCTATCCAACTGGTGTTGCGGAATGTAGGTGGATGCTATCCAACTGGTGTTGCGGAATGTAGGTGGATGCTATCCAACTGGTGTTGCGGAATGTAGGTGGATTTACCCGGGTTGTCTGAAACAATGTTATGCGGGCTCTCCCTCCTCCACGTGTAGCTACAATGTCTTACCACATACACTACTGCTGCTGCTAATCTAAATTCAAATTAAATAAACAAACAACCGACATACCACATCACTTAACTACGATATTTTTGCAAAACCGCTCATGTAATTGTATTCTAAATTTCAAGGTTTGGAATATTGCAATAGTATTTAAACTTGAACTATTTGCAAGGTTTTAGACGCCACACCTTAGAAATGATCCCAAAGCTTTCATCACTTCATACCGACCAATGGCCAGCCTGGGATTAGTCGTATGTCTGCCAGGTATATAGGTATATATATCTTTAATATCTCACCTATTAATAATAAGCGACATTGAATTTCTGATCATATCTTGTATGTACGGACGCCACTTGGTCGACATTCCAGGTGAAGCATCAACATACTGGAACACAGACTCATTCCAGTATTAGTAGTCAGACCAGACTCATTCCAGTATTAGTAGTCAGACCAGACTCATTCCAGTATTAGTAGTCAGACATCGTCAAAATACAACACATCATTATGGCGACTGCATGGCTGTTGGTGTCTTGTTGCCCCCGAGAGAAATATATCATCGCATTTGTTTTACATATTTAATATGAATATTTCACACGTAGACGTGTATCGTGTTATATTGCTTAAGTTCAACGGTCAATTGATTTGATTACCTTGAGGCATGTAGGTTTTCTCCTGACCAGTTTATACAACTAATAAAACTTTGATCTTCCTTGCAGGGCAATGATATTGGTCTATGATCTGTATCTTCGTTAGTCGACGTCAACAAACATGGACATATAGAATGTGAAACAAAGGGAAGCGGACTATACATTAGAACTTTGTTTATTAAACATGAAATACGGACTTTGGACGATCTGGTTTGGCTTCAGCAGCTTTTATTCTTTTCTGACATTAGTAGGTAGGATATTCTTTATGTGTATACGTTTTAATTATTTACTGACATTAGTAGGTAGGATGTGTTATATGTGTATACGTTTTTATTCTTTACTGACATTAAATACAAATACATAGCATTTATATAGCGCAAAAATTAAATATTATTCTATTGCGCTTCACAATTACAGATGCAATTTTAAACATTTACCCATGACAATAATATATGGAAATATAAATAAATATTTATACATATATAGATATAACTAGGATTCTAGTAATTGGATAATAACATATTTTATCATGATATCTACACCGTTACAGTATATAAGTGAGTGATTGGATTAGTGAGAAAAGTCGCAATATGAACCATAGACCCAAATACCGCCGTAAGAATGACAACCGTGATGTGGCCAGTACAGTGATTGGGCCGGTACAGTGATCCGCCCATCACCACACGACAGAGCTCTAACTCATGAGAATGCCCATACAACACTTCACTCGTCAATCCAATACTTATAAAGTCGACCTTTGATCTTATTGAACACACATATTGTATTTAAACTGTTTTATATCATCACATATGTTTTTTTTGTACAAAGAGCACACAACTTATCGTTCATAAAATTGCCTAAGCATATGGGTTTTTAGTTTTGATCGGAAACTGGCCTCCGACTCAATGTTTTTCAGATAACTAGATAGATCGTTCCACAATTTGGGTCCAACGACGGCCATAGATCTATCGGCCAATTTTGTTCGTCGTCTTGGGATGTTAAAGTTAGTGTCACTTTGTGATCTTAGTCTGTACCTTCCTCGAATGGGTACAAACATTTCTCCCAGATATACTGGAGCTGTTCCATTATTAACACGGAATCCATCACTAGAACTTTGAAAATGATTCTGGCTTTAACTGGGAGCCAGTGGAGTTCTTTCAGAAGTTCCGCACTTGGTTGTTCAAACGAGGCATTAAGGACTACTCTAGCGGCATGATTTTGGACTTGCTGTAGTTTGTCGACTTGGTAGGCTGGAATGTCGGTAAACAGACCGTTGCAGAAGTCGATGTGCGAATGAACTAACCCGTGCACTAATGATTCAGTAGACTTTTTTGTGAGATGTTTACGTATAGCTTTAAGATTTCGTAAACTGCACACGTGCTATATGACACTTTTTTGGATGTGATGGTCGAAGTTAAGTATATTGGTCATGTGAACACCCAGATCTCTGACATGATCAACACATTTTACGTCACAACCGCAAACGTTGACACCAGAAATGTTTAATTTTGATAATTGTTGCCTGGTTCCATAAATGATTACTTCAGCTTTAGAGTTATTCATCTTCAGTTTGAAAGTTGTCATCCATGATATATTTCATTGAGGCAACTGTCAAGTTGTTGTAGAACAATTGCCTCGTTTGGAGAATTGCCTGCTTTAATTTTTAATGCAATCTTATGATCGTCTGCATATCCATACATATCGGCTGGATATTTCTGCACCACGCGATTCAGGGCTGATATGTACATGGTAAAGATCACTGGTCCAGCACACGAACCCTGTGGAACACCGAACCTCACTTTCGGATGCTGACTGTTCGACCATGACTTTCATTATCTGTTCGTGAGATAAGACTCGATCCATTTCAAAGGAGTGCTTTGAATACCAAAATCGTCCTGCAGGATTTTGATCAGTATCGGGATGGTATCGAATGCTGCGCTCAAGTCCACCATGACCACGATTGTGACTTGGTTTTTATCAATGGTTTCTAAGAGGTCACTATACATTTTGGCCATAACCATTTCAACACCATGATATTTTCTATACGCACTTTGATAATCTGGAAGGAGACTGTTAGCTTCGACATGTTTATTGATTTGGTTTAGTGCAGCTTTTTCAAGAATTGTGTAGATGAATGTTAGATTTGAGACCGGCCGATAGTTGTTCAGTTCCAACGGGAGACCTTTCTTCTTTAACAAGGGTTTAATCACAGCACTTTTCCACTCCTCGGGGAACACACAAGATAGCAGTGATCGATTTACAATTTCTGTTACAACGGGTGCAAGTTGTGAAACATGTTCCTTTATTTGTGTAGTTGGAATCACATCAAGTTCACATGTTGTAGATTTTGATGCATACACAAGTTTCAAGACATCATTTTCTGAGAGTTGTCTAAATGCAGTAAATGTTTTCATATTCACAGGTGGACTAGAACTACACGTATCACCATTGCTGTTTGTTTCAACTGTTATATTGTCAATATCATTTCTCAGTTTGATTATTTTATCGGCAAAATATCGCAAGAAGTCATTAGCCAACTATAATGCACTTGTGTGTAATGGGAGCGGATTGTCCTTGGACCTTTCCAGTAAATCTGAAGTTACAGCATATAGCTTATTGATGTTTCCCTCTGCCTCTGCAATCTTGTTCTGGTAGTACTCATCATTGGCCCTAGAAAGTTCTGAACAATACATGTTTCTAACCCCACTGTAGACCTTCTTTGACAGATCTAACTTGTTATTCATATATATTTTCTCTATTGATCGTTTGTACTGTTTCAGCTGTTTTAAGTACCAATAATACCACGGGACCGTCGGTCTACAGAGAATGGTTCTTTCTTTGAGGGGAGCATGTTTATTGGCTATATCTGATGTGATTCTTGTGAAATCAGATACTAGATCGTTGACACTAGACGATTTCTCAGCGATTTTGTTAAATTCTCCAAGATCTGATTGTAACATGTCTCTGGATACAGATTTCCAATTGCGAGATTTGATTTCTTTTCGTACCAAAGGCGTTCGACACTGTTCAATGTTACAACTGACAAAGCAGTGGTCAGAGATGTAATAAGGGTTCAGAGATACTCACACGTTTGTCTTCTAGCTTTGTAATTATCTAGTCAAGAATGTGACAACCAGAATGAGTTGGAGTATTCACATGTTGGACCAGCCCATTTGATTTCAAACACTGCTGGAATTGTTTCGTGTAGTAGTCAGACTTCTTGTCAATATGGATGTTAAAGTCACCTAGTAGTAGGTAGAATATGCTTTATGTGTATACGTTTTAATTATTTACTGACATTAGTTTTTATAAAACTCAAAAGAACTAATAATAATAAATACAGTTTGAATTAGTTGATAGTATTTAAACTTTATTCTTCATCTGATTTGTATGTAGGGTATCGTTCAGACAGTGAGCGTGTGTTAGTTTCTGACATCCAGGTATATAGTGCTTTAAGAATTATACGCTATTATTGTTTCCAGACACGTGTAGGTAGAATATCGTTTAAAAGTATAACATTATTATTCACTGTTTTAATGTTTCATTTCTCTAATTACAGAACTACATACCTGACAAATATCTCTTTTTTTCGTTTCATTGCCATTCAATGTAGGCGCTGTATGGGGTACTTGGAGCACGTGGTCTGATTGCACGTCGACATGCGGTTATGGAGTTCGTACACGTGAGCGCACGTGTACTTACGGAGTATGTGCTGGTCCAGACGATATGCACGCAACATGCATCGCCACGGACTGTGGTGAAGGAGGTATCTGTAGTTGTCCTAATGTTTCCACTGAATACGTAATCCCCACAAACAGTACATGCAATAACATTATAGTTTGTATTCACACTATTTCTGACAGTCTATTTATGTATAGAATTCAACTTGTTCCAATTATATCTATATGGTATCTGGCTAAAATAACTACATGCCAGTTATGCATAACATGGTATGAGTTATGTGCCCCTGTGTAACATGGTGTGAGTTATGTGCCCCTGTGTAACATGGTGTGAGTTATGTGCCCCTGTGTAACATGGTTTGAGTTATGTGCCCCTGTATCACATGGTTTGTGTTATGTGCTCCTGTGTAGCATGGTGTGAGTTATGTGCCCCTGTGTAGCATGGTGTGAGTTATGTGCTCCTGTGTAGCATGGTGTGAGTTATGTGCCCCTGTGTAGCATGGTGTGAGTTATGTGCACCTGTGTAACATGGTTTGAGTTATGTGCCCCTGTGTAACATGGTTTGAGTTATGTGCCCCTGTGTAACATGGTTTGAGTTATGTGCCCTTTTGTAACATGGTGTGAGTTATGTGCCCCTGTGTAGCATGGTGTGAGTTATGTGCCCATATGTAACATGGTTTGAGTTATGTACCCCTATGTAACATGGTGTGAGTTATGTGCCCCTGTATAACATGGTGTGAGTTATGTGCCCCTATGTAACATGGTTTGAGTTATGTGCCCTTTTGTAACATGGTTTTAGTTATGTGCCCCTATGTAACATGGTTTGAGTAATGTGCCCCTGTGTAGCATGGTGTGAGTTGTGTGCCCCTATGTAACATGGTTTGAGTTATGTGCCCCTGTATAACATGGTGTGAGTTATGTGCCCCTGTATAACATGGTGTGAGTTATGTGCCCCTGTATAACATGGTGTGAGTCATGTGCTCCTGTATAACATGGTGTGAGTTATGTGCCCCTGTATAACATGGTTTGAGTTATGTGCCCCTGTATAACATGGTTTGTGTTATGTGCCTCTGTATAACATGGTTTGTGTTATGTGCCCCTGTATAACATGGTTTGAGTTATGTGCCCCTGTATAACATGGTTTGTGTTATGTGCCCCTGTGTAACATGATAGTCATGTCATTAACATGTTTCTACCAAACGGTTAAATGTCAAACTATAAGCTGAAATTATTACACGCCTTGCCTATGGGAGTTTAGCATTGTACATAACGCGAGTACATGTCAAATCAAATTGTAGTTACTGTCGGCGTAGTATATACAATCCACATAGGCTATGTAGGCCTATAGCTTTTGAATATACTAGTATATATGAGTTAATTACCACACACATTGTGCATAACACATCATATAGTTTATAAAACATATATAAATTACAATTCTGAAGGGATACATCTATTATTATTATCACAGCAAACACAAAAATCTGGTCAAATTGGGGCTACTGGTCGGACTGTACAATAACATGTGGCGGAGGAACTAGGACACGCGTGCGCATGTGCAACAAGGATGACGTCACAGACTGTTGTGAGCACAACGACGCAGCTTCGTGCACGCTGGAGTATACTCAATCGAGAGAATGTATAAATGCAGACTGCTATGGTGAGTGTAACTGCTGGTGTTACACGTACAGATGGAACAACAGAAATAATAATGTGTCCACGTAGCAATGCCTGCCCAGATAGCGCGCATGCATCCGATATTTGTGTACGTCTATCCACCGAAAATACGTTTTTAAACATCAAACTAAAGGGAATCTTATTTAAGTAAGTTAAAGGTGTAAATATACAGGAGCCAGATGATCTTCTATAAGGATTATAAAACTAAAAGACAATAACACTGGCACTACGTGGTTGTCTATTTGTGAAGACAGGTCAGATCAAACAATATATACTAACTAGTACTGTATCCTAATGTATGTACACATATTTCTTAGAACAAATATGACTCCTTGTGTTTTAATTTATTGTGGTAGTTGCAAGGCTTCTCGAATGTAATGTTAAGTACATTTTGTAGTTTGATTTAAAACAGGGCTAGATATGGGGGACAACTAGGTTGATCTTGTTTATTTAACATAGTCAAAGAAGGATAGTGATGTATGCCCCTTGTACACATACATTGTCAGTTTCGTTAGCAACTATTGAGCCAGTTCCGACTATCCATTCCCAGTTCGGACTATCCACCCTCAGTTCGGACTATCCACTTTCGGTTCGGACTATCCACTCTCAGTTCGGACTATCCACTCTCAGTTCGGACTATCCACTCTCAGTTCGGACTATACACTCTCAGTTCGGACTATCCACTCTCAGTTCGGACTATTCACTCTCAGTTCGGACTATACACTTTTGGTTCGGACTATCCACCCTCAGCTCGGACTATCCACTTTCGGTTCGGACTATCCACTCTCAGTTCGGACTATCCACTCTCAGTTCGGACTATCCACTCTCAGTTCAGACTATCCACCCTCAGTTCGGACTATCCACTCTCAGTTCGGACTATCCACTCTCAGTTCGGACTATCCACTCTCAGTTCGGACTATCCAGTCTCAGTTCAGACTATCCACCCTCAGTTCGGACTATCCACTCTCAGTTCGGACTATCCACTGTCGGTTCGGACTATCCAGTCTCAGTTCGGACTATCCACTCTCAGTTCGGACTATCCACTTTCGGTTCGGACTATCCACTCTCAGTTCGGACTATCCACTCTAAGTTCGGACTATACACTTTTGGTTCGGACTATCCACCCTCAGCTCGGACTATCCACTCTCAGTTCGGACTATCCACTCTCAGTTCGGACTATCCACTCTCAGTTCGGACTATACACTTTTGGTTCGGACTATCCACCCTCAGTTCGGACTATCCACCTTCAGTTCGGACCATTAGATTACGCAGTGCAGTCTATATGCACAGTTAGAATCGTGCTTACGTGTCCATGTGAGCAACTTAACATTTCTATCTAAACTCACAGAAAAGGCAGCCTTGTTTAGATTAAACGATCATGTCAGTAAAAACAACCTTCTGCCGAAGAACCAGTCTGCGTATAGACGCTATCACTCATGTGAAACTGCACTACTCAGGTTAGTGAGTGATCAACTAAATGGCATGGAACACCAAGAAGTCAGTGCTCTCATGGCATTGGACTTAAGCGCCGCGTTTTAACACGGTTGACCACGATATTCTAGTGCAAGTGCTGAAATCACAGTATGGACTTAGTGGTGCAGCTATTCATTGGATCGACTCTTATCTAAGACCACTCAGCTGTAGTGTCACTGTCGACTCCGCCGTATCAACCCCACGTCCACTACAGTGTAGCGTCCCCCAGGGTAGCTGTTTAGAGCCCTGGCTCTACTTGACTTATGCCGGAACATTGTTCAGTGTAATCCCTCAGTCAATTTCATTATATGGATTTGCAGATGATCACATAGCAAACAAAATGTTTAAACCAACATCTGAGGATAATGAAAAACAAGCTATCCAAGAACTTGAAAATTGTGCTTTAAACATCGATAACTGGATGAAGCAAAACAAACTCAAAATGAACTCATCAAAAACTGAATTCATCTTATTTGGGAGCAGACATCAACTCAAAAAATGCTCAGTAACAGAACTTAACGTTGCTAGTGACAAGATCAAATATGTGAGCTGTATAAGGTATCTTGGTGCATATTTAGACGAGAATCTCAGTTTTAAAGATCACATCAAACGAAAATGTCAGACCGCAATGTTCAATTTTCTCAGAATAAAAAATATTAGAAAATACCTTACCAAAGAAGCAACTGAAATTCTGGTGTTATCACTTGTCATCTCGCATCTGGATTTTTGCAATGGAATTCTATTTGGTGTTCCCAAATGTGATATCAAAAAAATGCAAAGAATACAAAATATGTGCGCTAAACTTGTTTTAAAGCTCAGGAAATATGATAGTTCAAAACAAGCACTGTACAAACTTCACTGGCTTCCCATCAGGGCCAGAATTGAATTCAAAATTCTTACTGTAATGCATAACTGTTCAAAAGGCCATGCCCCTGCGTATCTTACCGAGTTATTAATTGAAAAGGTACCAAGACGTAGATTAAGATCTTCAGATGTTACTGGTTGTTATGAGGTACCGTATAACAAACAAAAAACATTTGGTGACAGGAGCTTCATATCAGTAGGGCCACAGCTATGGAACACTATCCGTAGATTTGAGAAACTTGGATTCTGTAGAAACGTTTAAGAAACACCTTAAAACATTGTTCTTCAGCAAATTTTATTCATGGTTTTAAAACATTCATGTATTGACATACTGAACAGGATAGTTGTAGAATTAGTGTAGTGTTAAAAAAGGTTTTAGAAACAATGATATAATTTACCAAAAATTATGCTTATAATAATGAGTGATCAAATATGTGTTATTGTGTGGTATTTTTAGACCAATGTCTTTTTGTAAATAACGAGCATTTTGTTCAGGTTTTTATGTAAGTACATGTCTATATATTTATTTTACTTCTATTGTACAACGCCAGTGAATATACTATGTGTAAAATTAGGCGTTTTATCAAATTAAACAGTTTCAGTCTATGCGGGTACGCTGTACATGTACTTACGTCGTGTTTACGTGTGTCCATGAGGGTACGCTGTACATGTACTTACGCCGTGTTTACGCGTCCATGCGGGTACGCTGTACATGTACTTACGCCGTGTTTACGTGTCCATGCGGGTACGCTGTACATGTACTTACGCCGTGTTTACGCGTCCATGCGGGTACGCTGTACATGTACTTACGCCGTGTTTACGTGTCCATGCGGGTACGCTGTACATGTACTTACGCCGTGTTTACGCGTCCATGCGGGTACGCTGTACATGTACTTACGCCGTGTTTACGTGTCCATGCAGGTACGCTGTACATGTACTTACGCCGTGTTTACGTGTCCATGCAGGTACGCTGTACATGTACTTACGCCGTGTTTACGTGTCCATGCAGGTACGCTGTACATGTACTTACGCCGTGTTTACGTGTCCATGCGGGTACGCAGTACATGTACTTACGCCGTGTTTACGCGTCCATGCGGGTACGCAGTACATGTACTTACGTTCTAACTATATAGTTATCATTCTACACATGCAGGGACTTGGTCGGACTGGCGACAGTGGGGATCGTGCTCGGTGGCTTGTGGTGAAGGTGTACATTCCCGCCTCAGAGAGTGCGAACCGACAGGGTCGGTGTGTGTCGGTGGCGGTGAACAGTCTAGGATCTGCTATAGCCAATGTCCTCAGTCCGAGAAACGTACGTAACAAACTGTTTTGGTTGGTTAATTGCGTTGTTTGTTTGTTTGTGTGTTTGTTTGTTTGTTTGTTTGTTTATGTGTGTTTGTTTGTTTGTTTGTTTGTTTGTTTGTTTGTTTGTCTAATCGATCAGCTATCCTCATCAACCTGTCTACTATGATACACATATAGTTTAAGGAATGATCGCGGGTTAATAATTTCCATCGGGATATGAACTACATTGGGCGTTGTTTAGTGCTTAATGTATGTGCAGGCCGAAGGCACCCACGCTAACATTCAACACATCCAATAAAGTTCATACCATGATGGAAACTGTTAACCCACATTACTTATTTTTTTAGCAATGACGCAAATAAAATTTCCATTTAAAATCTATTTAGTCCAGATTTGTGATCAATAGATCATCCTTGTAACAGTGTAAGACACGCCTTTTATGGCGAGGAACGCTGCCTAACACTGGGAATGAGCATGCCCTTAGCTTCTAGTGCGCACGTCAGCTGCATGTCATTATTGAGGAAACTAATTCGAAAACGGATACACTCAAGGGCACATCAGTTCATGGAAGGAAATGCAATAGCGATGTAAATATACATCAATGGCGCCTTCGTGGTGAAATGCATACTGTGTCCGCCCATCTAACGGTGGGTTTATGAATTTGAACCCCGCCTGTGTGAATATATTGGTAATGGTGTCAAGGGGCGGGTTGTGAGGGAAGAGGATAACTCTTTTTTATATATTTAAATCTAGTGATCGAGGACATGGATGAAAGCAAGCGTTGCTATAACAACAATCCGTGTAGACATAGCGGTGTCTGCGCAACCAATGGTGACCACGTGACTTGTATATGTCGCGGTGATTGGCGGGGACGTGACTGTAGCCACAGTATGTATTCATTTAATATGAGGTCATTCATTAAGGTATTTGGGAATGTTTCCAGCAAAAACAAAGACCTCGGTTTTATTTATATACATGTGGTAAGTACCAGGAGTACATCTAAATGTCCGATATGCCGCCAACAGTACCAGCTTCCATACGGTGGCCTCCATATAGGACAGGTGGGTTCTCTTGCCTCAGAAACAATGAGGAAGGATACGATTATGAGTTGAGACCCATTCCAGAATCTCCTCTGGTTCTCTTACGTGCACGGTGTATAGCACCGACACGAGACCTCGGTTTAACGTCTGAAAGACTGTTAATTATCAATGGCGTGTGTGTGTGTTTCGTCGCTACCGGTTGCCCATACGAGCGACGCCTCCTGAAGAGATTAGTCATTTTAGATTGTTGTAGGATAGTGCAATGATACAGACAGAGACCCATTCCAGAGTCTCCTCTGGTTCGTTTACATGCACGGTGTAAAGCATCGACACGAGACCTTGGTTTAGAGTCCCATCTGAAAGACTGTTAGTTTTATTAGGGTCAGACGGGTGATCGAACCTGCAATCCCTGGATTACCAGTCGAGCGTGTTATCACTGGACTACAGATACGTCTGTATCAATGTTTTATTATTTCAGTGTGCTTATATACAGATGATAAGGAGGCGTGTGCGAACAAAAGAGGAATGTTTTACGACTGTGCAAACTGCAACAAGTTTATCGTCTGTACACGCACGGGTAATTTAGTATCGATGTCGTGCACGCCAGATCGAATGTGGAACGGTAATGGGTGTAGACTGGCCAACGAAACAAGAATTATATGCCTAGATATTACAAAACAATAACAGTAAAGACAAGAAGTTACTGGACACGACAAAGAAATCGCAAGAGATGTTAGAACACACAAGAGAAAGAGGAAAGAGCAGTATTAGAGAATAGAAAACGAAATACATGTACACGTATTCAGTGCCTGAACACAAGGCACATTAATGTTCGCAGAAAACACAATAATCGAACGTGGAAATCAAGTGGGTGGTAATTGAGAGATTAATATATATACCTCTTATGATACTGGCATTTACAACAATAGTAATTGATGGATTTGTGACGTGTAAGATGACTTCCCTTCGTTATTTGTGACGTGTAAGATGACTTCCCTTCGTTATTTGTGACATGTAAGATGACTTCCCTTCGTTATTTGTGACGTGTAAGATGACTTCCCTTCGTTATTTGTGACGTGTAAGATGACTTCCCTCCGTTATTTGTGACATGTAAGATGACTTCCCTCCGTTATATGTGACGTGTAAGATGACTTCCCTCCGTTATATGTGACGTGTAAGATGACTTCCCTCCGTTATTTGTAACATGTAAGATGACTTCCCTCCGTTATTTGTGACGTGTAAGATGACTTCCCTCCGTTATTTGTAACATGTAAGATGACTTCCCTCCGTTATTTGTGACGTGTAAGATGACTTCCCTTCGTTATTTGTGACGTGTAAGATGACTTCCCTCCGTTATTTGTGACATGTAAGATGACTTCCCTCCGTTATTTGTGATGTAAGATGACTTCCCTCCGTTATTTGTGACGTGTAAGATGACTTCCCTCCGTTATTTGTGACGTGTAAGATGACTTCCCTCCGTTATTTGTGCGTGTAAGATGACTTCCCTTCGTTATTTGTGACGTGTAAGATGACTTCCCTCCGTTATTTGTGACGTGTAAGATGACTTCCCTCGTTATTTGTGACGTGTAAGATGACTCCCTCCTTATTTGTGACGTGTAAGATGACTTCCCTCCGTTATTTGTGCATGTAAGATGACTTCCCTCCGTTATTTGTGCATGTAAGATGACTTCCCTTCGTTATTTGTGACATGTAAGATGACTTCCCTCCGTTATTTGTGACGTGTAAGATGACTTCCCTCCGTTATTTGTGCATGTAAGATGACTTCCCTCCGTTATTTGTGCATGTAAGATGACTTCCCTCCGTTATTTGTGACGTGTAAGATGACTTCCCTCCGTTATTTGTAACATGTAAGATGACTTCCCTCCGTTATTTGTGACGTGTAAGATGACTTCCCTCCGTTATTTGTAACATGTAAGATGACTTCCCTCCGTTATTTGTGACGTGTAAGATGACTTCCCTTCGTTATTTGTGAAATGTAAGATGACTTCATTCCGTTATTTGCTGCATGTAAGATGACTTCCCTCCGTTATTTGCTGCATTAAGATGACTTCCCTCCGTTATTTGTGACATGTAAGATGACTTCCCTCTGTTATTTGTGACGTGTAAGATGACTTCCCTCCGTTATTTGTGACGTTTAAGATGACTTCCCTTCGTTATTTGTGACATGTAAGATGACTTCCCTCCGTTATTTGTGACGTGTAAGATGACTTCCCTCCGTTATTTGCTGCATGTAAGATGACTTCCCTTCGTTATTTGTGACGTGTAAGATGACTTCCCTCCGTTATTTGTGACGTGCAAGATGACTTCCCTCCGTTATATGTGACATGTAAGATGACTTCCCTCCGTTATATGTGACATGTAAGATGACTTCCCTCCGTTATTTGCTGCATGTAAGATGACTTCCCTTCGTTATTTGTGACGTGTAAGATGACTTTCCTCCGTTATTTGTGACGTGCAAGATGACTTCCCTCCGTTATTTGCTGCATTAAGATGACTTCCCTCCGTTATGTGTGACATGTAAGATGACTTCCCTCCGTTATTTGTGACGTGTAAGATGACTTCCCTCCGTTATTTGCTGCATGTAAGATGACTTCCCTCCGTTATTTATGACGTGTAAGATGACTTCCCTCCGTTATTTGTGACGTGTAAGATGACTTCCCTTCGTTATTTGTGACATGTAAGATGACTTCCCTCCGTTATTTGTGACGTGTAAGATGACTTCCCTTCGTTATTTGTGACGTGTAAGAAGACCTCCCTCCGTTATTTGTGACGTGTAAGATGACTTCCCTTCGTTATTTGTGACATGTAAGATGACTTCCCTCCGTTATTTGTGACGTGTAAGATGACTTCCCTTCGTTATTTGTGACGTGTAAGATGACTTCCCTCCGTTATTTGTGCATGTAAGATGACTTCCCTCCGTTATTTGTGACGTGTAAGATGACTTCCCTCCGTTATTTGTGACGTGTAAGATGACTTCCCTCCGTTATTTGTGCATGTAAGATGACTTCCCTCCGTTATTTGTGACGTGTAAGATGACTTCCCTTCGTTATTTGTGACGTGTAAGATGACTTCCCTTCGTTATTTGTGCATGTAAGATGACTTCCCTTCGTTATTTGTGACATGTAAGATGACTTCCCTCCGTTATTTGTGACGTGTAAGATGACTTCCCTCCGTTATTTGTGACGTGTAAGATGACTTCCCTCCGTTATTTGTGACGTGTAAGATGACTTCCCTCCGTTATTTGTGACGTGTAAGATGACTTCCCTTCGTTATTTGTGACATGTAAGATGACTTCCCTCCGTTATTTGTGACGTGTAAGATGACTTCCCTCCGTTATTTGCTGCATGTAAGATGACTTCCCTTCGTTATTTGTGACGTGTAAGATGACTTCCCTCCGTTATTTGTGACATGTAAGATGACTTCCCTCCGTTATTTGTGACGTGTAAGATGACTTCCCTCCGTTATTTGTGACGTGTAAGATGACTTCCCTCCGTTATTTGTGCATGTAAGATGACTTCCCTCCGTTATTTGTGACGTGTAAGATGACTTCCCTCCGTTATTTGTGACGTGCAAGATGACTTCCCTCCGTTATTTGCTGCATTAAGATGACTTCCCTCCGTTATGTGTGACATGTAAGATGACTTCCCTCCGTTATTTGTGACGTGTAAGATGACTTCCCTCCGTTATTTGCTGCATGTAAGATGACTTCCCTCCGTTATTTATGACGTGTAAGATGACTTCCCTCCGTTATTTGTGACGTGTAAGATGACTTCCCTTCGTTATTTGTGACATGTAAGATGACTTCCCTCCGTTATTTGTGACGTGTAAGATGACTTCCCTTCGTTATTTGTGACGTGTAAGATGACTTCCCTCCGTTATTTGTGACGTGTAAGATGACTTCCCTTCGTTATTTGTGACATGTAAGATGACTTCCCTCCGTTATTTGTGACGTGTAAGATGACTTCCCTTCGTTATTTGTGACGTGTAAGATGACTTCCCTTCGTTATTTGTGACATGTAAGATGACTTCCCTCCGTTATTTGTGACGTGTAAGATGACTTCCCTTCGTTATTTGTGACATGTAAGATGACTTCCCTCCGTTATTTGTGACGTGTAAGATGACTTCCCTCCGTTATTTGTGACGTGTAAGATGACTTCCCTCCGTTATTTGTGACATGTACGATTACTTCCCTCCGTTATTTGTGACGTGTTAGATGACTTCCCTTCGTTATTTGTGACGTGTAAGATGACTTCCCTTCGTTATTTGCTGCATGTAAGATGACTTCCCTTCGTTATTTGTGACATGTAAGATGACTTCCCTTCGTTATTTGTGACGTGTAAGATGACTTCCCTCCGTTATTTGTGACGTGTAAGATGACTTCCCTCCGTTATTTGTGACATGTAAGATGACTTCCCTCTCTTATTTGTGACGTGTAAGATGACTTCCCTTCGTTATTTGTGACGTGTAAGATGACTTCCCTCCGTTATTTGTGACGTGTAAGATGACTTCCCTCCGTTATTTGTGACGTGTAAGATGACTTCCCTCCGTTATTTGTGACATGTAAGATGACTTCCCTCCGTTATTTGTGACGTGTAAGATGACTTCCCTCCGTTATTTGTGACATGTAAGATGACTTCCCTCCGTTATTTGTGACGTGTAAGATGACTTCCCTCCGTTATTTGTGACGTGTAAGATGACTTCCCTTCGTTATTTGTGACGTGTAAGATGACTTCCCTTCGTTATTTGTGACGTGTAAGATGACTTCCCTCCGTTATTTGTGACGTGTAAGATGACTTCCCTTCGTTATTTGTGACGTGTAAGATGACTTCCCTCCGTTATTTGTGACGTGTAAGATGACTTCCCTTCGTTATTTGTGCATGTAAGATGACTTCCCTCCGTTATTTGTGACATGTAAGATGACTTCCCTCCGTTATTTGTGACATGTAAGATGACTTCCCTCCGTTATTTGTGACGTGTAAGATGACTTCCCTCCGTTATTTGCTGCATGTAAGATGACTTCCCTCCGTTATTTGTGACGTGTAAGATGACTTCCCTTCGTTATTTGTGACGTGTAAGATGACTTCCCTCCGTTATTTGTGACGTGTAAGATGACTTCCCTCCGTTATTTGCTGCATGTAAGATGACTTCCCTTCGTTATTTGTGACGTGTAAGATGACTTCCCTCCGTTATTTGTGACATGTAAGATGACTTCCCTTCGTTATTTGTGACATGTAAGATGACTTCCCTCTCTTATTTGAGACGTGTAAGATGACTTCCCTCCGTTATTTGTGACGTGTAAGATGACTTCCCTCCGTTATTTGTGACGTGTAAGATGACTTCCCTCCGTTATTTGTGACATGTAAGATGACTTCCCTTCGTTATTTGTGCATGTAAGATGACTTCCCTCCGTTATTTGTGACGTGTAAGATGACTTCCCTTCGTTATTTGTGACGTGTAAGATGACTTCCCTCCGTTATTTGTGACGTGTAAGATGACTTCCCTTCGTTATTTGCTGCATGTAAGATGACTTCCCTCCGTTATTTGTGACATGTAAGATGACTTCCCTCCGTTATTTGCTGCATGTAAGATGACTTCCCTTCGTTATTTGTGACGTGTAAGATGACTTCCCTCCGTTATTTGTGACATGTAAGATGACTTCCCTCCGTTATTTGTGACGTGTAAGATGACTTCCCTTCGTTATTTGTGACGTGTAAGATGACTTCCCTCCGTTATTTGTGACATGTAAGATGACTTCCCTCCGTTATTTGTGACGTGTAAGATGACTTCCCTCCGTTATTTGTGACGTGTAAGATGACTTCCCTCCGTTATTTGTGACGTGTAAGATGACTTCCCTCCGTTATTTGTGACGTGTAAGATGACTTCCTCCGTTATTTGTGACGTGAAGATGACTTCCTGTTATTGTGCATGTAAGATGACTTCCTCCGTTATTGTGACATGTAAGATGACTTCCCTCCGTTATTTGCTGCATGTAAGATGACTTCCCTTCGTTATTTGTGACATGTAAGATGACTTCCCTCCGTTATTTGTGACATGTAAGATGACTTCCCTCCGTTATTTGTGACATGTAAGATGACTTCCCTCCGTTATTTGTGACGTGTAAGATGACTTCCCTCCGTTATTTGTGCATGTAAGATGACTTCCCTCCGTTATTTGTGACGTAAATGACTTCCTCGTTATTTGTGACATGTAAGATGACTTCCCTCCGTTATTTGTGACGTGTAAGATGACTTCCCTCCGTTATTTGTGACATGTAAGATGACTTCCCTTCGTTATTTGTGACGTGTAAGATGACTTCCCTCCGTTATTTGTGACATGTAAGATGACTTCCCTCGTTATTTGTGACATGTAAGATGACTTCCCTTTATTTGTGACTGTAAGATGACTTCCCTCCGTTATTTGTGACGTGTAAGATGACTTCCCTCCGTTATTTGTGACGTGTAAGATGACTTCCCTCCGTTATTTGTGACATGTAAGATGACTTCCCTTCGTTATTTGTGACATGTAAGATGACTTCCCTCCGTTATTTGTGACGTGTAAGATGACTTCCCTCCGTTATTTGTGCGTGTAAGATGACTTCCCTTCGTTATTTGTGACGTGTAAGATGACTTCCCTCCGTTATTTGTGACGTGTAAGATGACTTCCCTTCGTTATTTGTGACATGTAAGATGACTTCCCTCCGTTATTTGTGACGTGTAAGATGACTTCCCTCCGTTATTTGTGCATGTAAGATGACTTCCCTCGTTATTTGTGACGTGTAAGATGACTTCCCTCCGTTATTTGTGACGTGTAAGATGACTTCCCTCCGTTATTTGTGACGTGTAAGATGACTTCCCTTCGTTATTTGTGACGTGTAAGATGACTTCCCTCCGTTATTTGTGACGTGTAAGATGACTTCCCTCCGTTATTTGTGACGTGTAAGATGACTTCCCTCCGTTATTTGTGACGTGTAAGATGACTTCCCTCCGTTATTTGTGACATGTAAGATGACTTCCTGTTATTGTGACATGTAAGATGACTTCCCTCCGTTATTTGTGACGTGTAAGATGACTTCCCTCCGTTATTTGTGCATGTAAGATGACTTCCCTTCGTTATTTGTGACGTGTAAGATGACTTCCCTCCGTTATTTGTGACGTGTAAGATGACTTCCCTCCGTTATTTGCTGCATGTAAGATGACTTCCCTCCGTTATTTGTGACATGTAAGATGACTTCCCTCCGTTATTTGTGACGTGTAAGATGACTTCCCTCCGTTATTTGCTGCATGTAAGATGACTTCCCTTCGTTATTTGTGACGTGTAAGATGACTTCCCTCCGTTATTTGTGACGTGTAAGATGACTTCCCTCCGTTATTTGTGCATTAAGATGACTTCCCTCCGTTATTTGTGACGTGTAAGATGACTTCCCTCGTTATTTGTGACATGTAAGATGACTTCCCTTCGTTATTTGTGACATGTAAGATGACTTCCCTCCGTTATTTGTGACGTGTAAGATGACTTCCCTTCGTTATTTGTGACGTGTAAGATGACTTCCCTCCGTTATTTGTGACATGTAAGATGACTTCCCTCCGTTATTTGTGACGTGTAAGATGACTTCCCTCCGTTATTTGTGACGTGTAAGATGACTTCCCTCCGTTATTTGTGACATGTAAGATGACTTCCCTCCGTTATTTGTGACGTGTAAGATGACTTCCCTCGTTATTTGTGACGTGTAAGATGACTTCCCTCCGTTATTTGTGACGTGTAAGATGACTTCCCTTCGTTATTTGTGACATGTAAGATGACTTCCCTCCGTTATTTGTGACGTGTAAGATGACTTCCCTCCGTTATTTGCTGCATGTAAGATGACTTCCCTTCGTTATTTGTGACGTGTAAGATGACTTCCCTCCGTTATTTGTGACATGTAAGATGACTTCCCTTCGTTATTTGTGACGTGTAAGATGACTTCCCTCCGTTATTTGTGACGTGTAAGATGACTTCCCTCCGTTATTTGTGACGTTTAAGATGACTTCCCTTCGTTATTTGTGACATGTAAGATGACTTCCCTCCGTTATTTGTGACGTGTAAGATGACTTCCCTCCGTTATTTGCTGCATGTAAGATGACTTCCCTTCGTTATTTGTGACGTGTAAGATGACTTCCCTCCGTTATTTGTGACATGTAAGATGACTTCCCTTCGTTATTTGTGACGTGTAAGATGACTTCCATCCGTTATTTGTGACGTGTAAGATGACTTCCCTCCGTTATTTGTGACGTTTAAGATGACTTCCCTTCGTTATTTGTGACATGTAAGATGACTTCCCTCCGTTATTTGTGACGTGTAAGATGACTTCCCTCCGTTATTTGCTGCATGTAAGATGACTTCCCTTCGTTATTTGTGACGTGTAAGATGACTTCCCTCCGTTATTTGTGACATGTAAGATGACTTCCCTTCGTTATTTGTGACATGTAAGATGACTTCCCTCTCTTATTTGTGACGTGTAAGATGACTTCCCTCCGTTATTTGTGACGTGTAAGATGACTTCCCTCCGTTATTTGTGACATGTAAGATGACTTCCCTTCGTTATTTGCTGCATGTAAGATGACTTCCCTTCGTTATTTGTGACGTGTAAGATGACTTCCCTCCGTTATTTGTGACGTGTAAGATGACTTCCCTTCGTTATTTGTGACGTGTAAGATGACTTCCCTCCGTTATTTGTGACGTGTAAGATGACTTCCCTTCGTTATTTGCTGCATTAAGATGACTTCCCTCGTTATTTGTGACATGTAAGATGACTTCCCTCCGTTATTTGTGCATGTAAGATGACTTCCCTCCGTTATTTGTGCGTGTAAGATGACTTCCCTTCGTTATTTGTGACGTGTAAGATGACTTCCCTCCGTTATTTGTGACGTGTAAGATGACTTCCCTCCGTTATTTGTGACGTGTAAGATGACTTCCCTTCGTTATTTGTGACGTGTAAGATGACTTCCCTCCGTTATTTGTGACGTGTAAGATGACTTCCCTTCGTTATTTGTGACGTGTAAGATGACTTCCCTCCGTTATTTGTGACGTGTAAGATGACTTCCCTTCGTTATTTGCTGAATGTAAGATGACTTCCCGCCGTTATTTGTGACATGTAAGATGACTTCCCTCCGTTATTTGCTGCATGTAAGATGACTTCCCTCCGTTATTTGTGACATGTAAGATGACTTCCCTCCGTTATTTGCTGCATGTAAGATGACTTCCCTTCGTTATTTGTGACGTGTAAGATGACTTCCCTCCGTTATTTGTGACATGTAAGATGACTTCCCTCCGTTATTTGTGACGTGTAAGATGACTTCCCTTCGTTATTTGTGACGTGTAAGATGACTTCCCTCCGTTATTTGTGACGTGTAAGATGACTTCCCTTCGTTATTTGTGACGTGTAAGATGACTTCCCTCCGTTATTTGTGAAGTGTAAGATGACTTCCCTCCGTTATTTGCTGCATTAAGATGACTTCCCTCCGTTATTTGTGACGTGTAAGATGACTTCCCTCAGTTATTTGTGACATGTAAGCTGACTTCCCTTCGTTATTTGTGACATGTAAGATGACTTCCCTCCGTTAATTGTGACGTGTAAGATGACTTCCCTCCGTTATTTGTGACGTGTAAGATGACTTCCCTCCGTTATTTGTGACATGTAAGATGACTTCCCTTCGTTATTTGTGACGTGTAAGATGACTTCCCTCCGTTATTTGTGACGTGTAAGATGACTTCCCTTCGTTATTTGCTGAATGTATGATGACTTCCCGCCGTTATTTGTGACATGTAAGATGACTTCCCTCCGTTATTTGCTGCATGTAAGATGACTTCCCGCCGTTATTTGTGACATGTAAGATGACTTCCCTCCGTTATTTGCTGCATGTAAGATGACTTCCCTTCGTTATTTGTGACGTGTAAGATGACTTCCCTCCGTTATTTGTGACGTGTAAGATGACTTCCCTTCGTTATTTGTGACGTGTAAGATGACTTCCCTTCGTTATTTGTGACGTGTAAGATGACTTCCCTCCGTTATTTGTGACATGTAAGATGACTTCCCTCCGTTATTTGTGACGTGTAAGATGACTTCCCTCCGTTATTTGTGACGTGTAAGATGACTTCCCTTAGTTATTTGCTGCATGTAAGACGACTTCCCTTCGTTATTTGTGACGTGTAAGATGACTTCCCTTCGTTATTTGTGACGTGTAAGAAGACCTCCCTCCGTTATTTGTGACGTGTAAGATGACTTCCCTTCGTTATTTGTGACATGTAAGATGACTTCCCTCCGTTATTTGTGACGTGTAAGATGACTTCCCTTCGTTATTTGTGACGTGTAAGATGACTTCCCTCCGTTATTTGTGACGTGTAAGATGACTTCCCTTCGTTATTTGTGACATGTAAGATGACTTCCCTTCGTTATTTGTGACATGTAAGATGACTTCCCTCCGTTATTTGTGACGTGTAAGATGACTTCCCTCCGTTATTTGTGACGTGTAAGATGACTTCCCTCCGTTATTTGTGACATGTACTATTACTTCCCTCCGTTATTTGTGACGTGTTAGATGACTTCCCTCCGTTATTGGCTGCATGTAAGATGACTTCTCTTCGTTATTTGTGACATGTAAGATGACTTCCCTCCGTTATTGGCTGCATGTAAGATGACTTCTCTTCGTTATTTGTGACGTGTAAGATGACTTCCCTTCGTTATTTGTGACGTGTAAGATGACTTCCCTCCGTTATTTGTGACGTGTAAGATGACTTCCCTTCGTTATTTGTGACGTGTAAGATGACTTCCCTCCGTTATTTGTGACATGTAAGATGACTTCCCTCCGTTATTTGTGCATGTAAGATGACTTCCCTCCGTTATTTGTGACATGTAAGATGACTTCCCTTCGTTATTTGTGACGTGTAAGATGACTTCCCTCCGTTATTTGCTGCATGTAAGATGACTTCCCTTCGTTATTTGTGACGTGTAAGATGACTTCCCTCCGTTATTTGTGAAGTGTAAGATGACTTCCCTCCGTTATTTGCTGCATTAAGATGACTTCCCTCCGTTATTTGTGACGTGTAAGATGACTTCCCTCAGTTATTTGTGACATGTAAGATGACTTCCCTTCGTTATTTGTGACATGTAAGATGACTTCCCTCCGTTATTTGTGACGTGTAAGATGACTTCCCTTCGTTATTTGTGACGTGTAAGATGACTTCCCTCCGTTATTTGTGACGTGTAAGATGACTTCCCTTCGTTATTTGTGACATGTAAGATGACTTCCTTCGTTATTTGTGATGTAAGATGACTTCCCTCCGTTATTTGTGACGTGTAAGATGACTTCCCTCCGTTATTTGTGACGTGTAAGATGACTTCCCTCCGTTATTTGTGACATGTACTATTACTTCCCTCCGTTATTTGTGACGTGTTAGATGACTTCCCTCCGTTATTGGCTGCATGTAAGATGACTTCTCTTCGTCATTTGTGACGTGTAAGATGACTTCCCTCCGTTATTTGTGACGTGTAAGATGACTTCCCTTCGTTATTTGTGACGTGTAAGATGACTTCCCTCCGTTATTTGTGACGTGTAAGATGACCTCCCTTCGTTATTTGTGACGTGTAAGATGACTTCCCTCCGTTATTTGTGACGTGTAAGATGATTCCCTTCGTTATTTGTGACGTGTAAGATGACTTCCCTCCGTTATTTGTGACGTGTAAGATGACTTCCCTCCGTTATTTGTGCATGTAAGATGACTTCCCTTCGTTATTTGTGACGTGTAAGATGACTTCCCTCCGTTATTTGTGACATGTAAGATGACTTCCCTCCGTTATTTGCTGCATGTAAGATGACTTCCCGCCGTTATTTGTGACATGTAAGATGACTTCCCTTCGTTATTTGTGACGTGTAAGATGACTTCCCTCCGTTATTTGCTGCATGTAAGATGACTTCCCTTCGTTATTTGTGACGTGTAAGATGACTTCCCTCCGTTATTTGTGGAAGTGTAAGATGACTTCCCTCCGTTATTTGCTGCATTAAGATGACTTCCCTCCGTTATTTGTGACGTGTAAGATGACTTCCCTCAGTTATTTGTGACATGTAAGCTGACTTCCCTTCGTTATTTGTGACATGTAAGATGACTTCCCTCCGTTAATTGTGACGTGTAAGATGACTTCCCTCCGTTATTTGTGACGTGTAAGATGACTTCCCTCCGTTATTTGTGACATGTAAGATGACTTCCCTTCGTTATTTGTGACGTGTAAGATGACTTCCCTCCGTTATTTGTGACGTGTAAGATGACTTCCCTTCGTTATTTGCTGAATATATGATGACTTCCCTTCGTTATTTGTGACATGTAAGATGACTTCCCTCCGTTATTTGCTGCATGTAAGATGACTTCCCTCCGTTATTTGCTGCATGTAAGATGACTTCCCTTCGTTATTTGTGACGTGTAAGATGACTTCCCTCCGTTATTTGTGACATGTAAGATGACTTCCCTCCGTTATTTGTGACGTGTAAGATGACTTCCCTTCGTTATTTGTGACGTGTAAGATGACTTCCCTTCGTTATTTGTGACGTGTAAGATGACTTCCCTCCGTTATTTGTGACATGTAAGATGACTTCCCTCCGTTATTTGTGACGTGTAAGATGACTTCCCTCCGTTATTTGTGACGTGTAAGATGACTTCCCTCCGTTATTTGTGACGTGTAAGATGACTTCCCTCCGTTATTTGTGACATGTACGATTACTTCCCTCCGTTATTTGTGACGTGTAGATGACTTCCCTTCGTTATTTGTGACGTGTAAGATGACTTCCCTCCGTTATTTGTGACGTGTAAGATGACTTCCCTTCGTTATTTGTGCATGTAAGATGACTTCCCTCCGTTATTTGTGACATGTAAGATGACTTCCCTCCGTTATTTGCTGCATGTAAGATGACTTCCCTTCGTTATTTGTGACGTGTAAGATGACTTCCCTCCGTTATTTGTGACGTGTAAGATGACTTCCCTTCGTTATTTGTGACATGTAAGATGACTTCCCTTCGTTATTTGTGACATGTAAGATGACTTCCCTCCGTTATTTGTGACGTGTAAGATGACTTCCCTCCGTTATTTGTGACGTGTAAGATGACTTCCCTCCGTTATTTGTGACATGTAAGATGACTTCCCTCCGTTATTTGTGACGTGTAAGATGACTTCCCTCCGTTATTGTGCATGTAAGATGACTTCCCTTCGTTATTTGTGACATGTAAGATGACTTCCCTCCGTTATTGTGCATGTAAGATGACTTCCCTTCGTTATTTGTGACGTGTAAGATGACTTCCCTTCGTTATTTGTGACGTGTAAGATGACTTCCCTCCGTTATTTGTGACGTGTAAGATGACTTCCCTTCGTTATTTGTGAATGTAAGATGACTTCCCTCCGTTATTTGTGACGTGTAAGATGACTTCCCTCCGTTATTTGTGACATGTAAGATGACTTCCCTCCGTTATTTGCTGCATGTAAGATGACTTCCCTTCGTTATTTGTGACGTGTAAGATGACTTCCCTCCGTTATTTGTGACATGTAAGATGACTTCCCTCCGTTATTTGTGACGTGTAAGATGACTTCCCTCCGTTATTTGTGACGTGTAAGATGACTTCCCTCCGTTATTTGTGACGTGTAAGATGACTTCCCTCCGTTATTTGTGACATGTAAGATGACTTCCCTCCGTTATTTGTGATGTAGTGACTTTCGTTATTTGTGCATGTAAGATGACTTCCCTTCGTTATTTGTGACATGTAAGATGACTTCCCTCGTTATTTGTGACGTGTAAGATGACTTCCCTTCGTTATTTGTGACGTGTAAGATGACTTCCCTCCGTTATTTGTGACGTGTAAGATGACTTCCCTCCGTTATTTGTGACGTGTAAGATGACTTCCCTCCGTTATTTGTGACATGTAAGATGACTTCCCTCCGTTATTTGTGACGTGTAAGATGACTTCCCTCCGTTATTTGTGACATGTAAGATGACTTCCCTTCGTTATTTGTGACGTGTAAGATGACTTCCCTCCGTTATTTGTGCATGTAAGATGACTTCCCTTCGTTATTTGTGACGTGTAAGATGACTTCCCTCCGTTATTTGTGACGTAAGATGACTTCCCTCCGTTATTTGTGACTGTAATGACTTCCCTCCGTTATTTGTGACATGTAAGATGACTTCCCTCCGTTATTTGTGACGTGTAAGATGACTTCCCTCCGTTATTTGTGACATGTAAGATGACTTCCCTCCGTTATTTGTGACGTGTAAGATGACTTCCCTTCGTTATTTGTGACGTGTAAGATGACTTCCCTCCGTTATTTGTGACGTGTAAGATGACTTCCCTTCGTTATTTGTGACATGTAAGATGACTTCCTGTTATTTGTGACGTGTAAGATGACTTCCCTCCGTTATTTGTGACTGTAAGATGACTTCCCTCCGTTATTTGTGACGTGTAAGATGACTTCCCTCCGTTATTTGTGACATGTAAGATGACTTCCCTCCGTTATTTGTGACGTGTAAGATGACTTCCCTTCGTTATTTGTGACGTGTAAGATGACTTCCCTTCGTTATTTGTGCATGTAAGATGACTTCCCTTCGTTATTTGTGACGTGTAAGATGACTTCCCTCCGTTATTTGTGACGTGTAAGATGACTTCCCTTCGTTATTTGTGACGTGTAAGATGACTTCCCTCCGTTATTTGTGACGTGTAAGATGACTTCCCTTCGTTATTTGTGCATGTAAGATGACTTCCCTCCGTTATTTGTGACATGTAAGATGACTTCCCTCCGTTATTTGTGACATGTAAGATGACTTCCCTCCGTTATTTGTGACGTGTAAGATGACTTCCCTCCGTTATTTGTGACGTGTAAGATGACTTCCCTCCGTTATTTGTGACGTGTAAGATGACTTCCCTTCGTTATTTGTGACGTGTAAGATGACTTCCCTCCGTTATTTGTGACGTGTAAGATGACTTCCCTCCGTTATTTGTGACGTGTAAGATGACTTCCCTCCGTTATTTGTGACGTGTAAGATGACTTCCCTCCGTTATTTGTGACATGTAAGATGACTTCCATCCGTTATTTGTGACGTGTAAGATGACTTCCTCCGTTATTTTGATGTGTAAGATGACTTCCTCCGTTATTTGTGACATGTAAGATGACTTCCCTCCGTTATTTGTGACGTGTAAGATGACTTCCCTCCGTTATTTGCTGCATGTAAGATGACTTCCCTTCGTTATTTGTGACGTGTAAGATGACTTCCCTCCGTTATTTGTGACATGTAAGATGACTTCCCTCCGTTATTTGTGCATGTAAGATGACTTCCCTCCGTTATTTGTGACATGTAAGATGACTTCCCTTCGTTATTTGTGACGTGTAAGATGACTTCCCTCCGTTATTTGCTGCATGTAAGATGACTTCCCTTCGTTATTTGTGACGTGTAAGATGACTTCCCTCCGTTATTTGTGAAGTGTAAGATGACTTCCCTCCGTTATTTGCTGCATTAAGATGACTTCCCTCCGTTATTTGTGACGTGTAAGATGACTTCCCTCAGTTATTTGTGACATGTAAGCTGACTTCCCTTCGTTATTTGTGACATGTAAGATGACTTCCCTCCGTTATTTGTGACGTGTAAGATGACTTCCCTTCGTTATTTGTGACGTGTAAGATGACTTCCCTCCGTTATTTGTGACGTGTAAGATGACTTCCCTTCGTTATTTGTGACATGTAAGATGACTTCCCTTCGTTATTTGTGACGTGTAAGATGACTTCCCTCCGTTATTTGTGACGTGTAAGATGACTTCCCTCCGTTATTTGTGACGTGTAAGATGACTTCCCTCCGTTATTTGTGACATGTAAGATGACTTCCCTCCGTTATTTGTGACGTGTAAGATGACTTCCCTCCGTTATTTGCTGCATGTAAGATGACTTCCCTTCGTTATTTGTGACGTGTAAGATGACTTCCCTCCGTTATTTGTGACGTGTAAGATGACTTCCCTCCGTTATTTGTGACGTGTAAGATGACTTCCCTTCGTTATTTGTGACGTGTAAGATGACTTCCCTCGTTATTTGTGACGTGTAAGATGACTTCCCTCCTTATTTGTGACGTGTAAGATGACTTCCTTCGTTATTTGTGACGTGTAAGATGACTTCCCTCCGTTATTTGTGACGTGTAAGATGACTTCCCTCGTTATTTGTGACGTGTAAGATGACTTCCCTCCGTTATTTGTGACGTGTAAGATGACTTCCCTCCGTTATTTGTGACATGTAAGATGACTTCCCTCCGTTATTTGTGACATGTAAGATGACTTCCCTCGTTATTTGTGACGTGTAAGATGACTTCCCTCCGTTATTTGTGACATGTAAGATGACTTCCCTTCGTTATTTGTGACGTGTAAGATGACTTCCCTCCGTTATTTGTGACGTGTAAGATGACTTCCCTCCGTTATTTGTGACATGTAAGATGACTTCCCTCCGTTATTTGTGACGTAATGACTTCCCTTCGTTATTTGTGACGTGTAAGATGACTTCCCTCCGTTATTTGTGCATGTAAGATGACTTCCCTTCGTTATTTGTGACGTGTAAGATGACTTCCCTCCGTTATTTGTGACGTGTAAGATGACTTCCCTCCGTTATTTGCTGCATTAAGATGACTTCCCTCCGTTATTTGTGACGTGTAAGATGACTTCCCTCAGTTATTTGTGACATGTAAGATGACTTCCCTTCGTTATTTGTGACATGTAAGATGACTTCCCTCCGTTATTTGTGACGTGTAAGATGACTTCCCTCCGTTATTTGTGACGTGTAAGATGACTTCCCTCCGTTATTTGTGACATGTAAGATGACTTCCCTTCGTTATTTGTGACGTGTAAGATGACTTCCCTCCGTTATTTGTGACGTGTAAGATGACTTCCCTCCGTTATTTGCTGCATGTAAGATGACTTCCCTTCGTTATTTGTGACGTGTAAGATGACTTCCCTCCGTTATTTGTGACGTGTAAGATGACTTCCCTCCGTTATTTGCTGCATTAAGATGACTTCCCTCCGTTATTTGTGACGTGTAAGATGACTTCCCTCCGTTATTTGTGACATGTAAGATGACTTCCCTTCGTTATTTGTGACATGTAAGATGACTTCCCTCCGTTATTTGTGACGTGTAAGATGACTTCCCTCCGTTATTTGTGACGTGTAAGATGACTTCCCTCCGTTATTTGTGACATGTAAGATGACTTCCCTTCGTTATTTGTGACGTGTAAGATGACTTCCCTCCGTTATTTGTGACGTGTAAGATGACTTCCCTTCGTTATTTGTGACTTGTAAGATGACTTCCCTTCGTTATTTGTGACGTGTAAGATGACTTCCCTCCGTTATTTGTGACGTGTAAGATGACTTCCCTTCGTTATTTGTGACGTGTAAGATGACTTCCCTTCGTTATTTGTGACGTGTAAGATGACTTCCCTCCGTTATTTGTGACGTGTAAGATGACTTCCCTCCGTTATTTGTGACGTGTAAGATGACTTCCCTTCGTTATTTGTGACGTGTAAGATGACTTCCCTCCGTTATTTGTGACGTGTAAGATGACTTCCCTCCGTTATTTGTGACGTGTAAGATGACTTCCCTCCGTTATTTGTGACGTGTAAGATGACTTCCCTCCGTTATTTGTGACGTGTAAGATGACTTCCCTCCGTTATTTGTGACGTGTAAGATGACTTCCCTCCGTTATTTGTGACGTGTAAGATGACTTCCCTCCGTTATTTGTGACGTGTAAGATGACTTCCCTTCGTTATTTGTGACATGTAAGATGACTTCCCTTCGTTATTTGTGACGTGTAAGATGACTTCCCTTCGTTATTTGTGACATGTAAGATGACTTCCCTCCGTTATTTGTGACGTGTAAGATGACTTCCCTCCGTTATTTGTGACATGTAAGATGACTTCCCTCCGTTATTTGTGACGTGTAAGATGACTTCCCTCCGTTATTTGTGACGTGTAAGATGACTTCCCTCCGTTATTTGTGACATGTAAGATGACTTCCCTTCGTTATTTGTGACATGTAAGATGACTTCCCTCCGTTATTTGTGACGTGTAAGATGACTTCCCTCCGTTATTTGCTGCATGTAAGATGACTTCCCTTCGTTATTTGTGACGTGTAAGATGACTTCCCTTCGTTATTTGTGACATGTAAGATGACTTCCCTTCTTATTTGTGACGTGTAAGATGACTTCCCTCCGTTATTTGTGACGTGTAAGATGACTTCCCTCCGTTATTTGTGACGTGTAAGATGACTTCCCTCCGTTATTTGTGACATGTAAGATGACTTCCCTTCGTTATTTGTGCATGTAAGATGACTTCCCTTCGTTATTTGTGACGTGTAAGATGACTTCCCTCCGTTATTTGTGACGTGTAAGATGACTTCCCTTCGTTATTTGTGACGTGTAAGATGACTTCC
>CM026386.1:95492562-95558320 GCA_014843695.1 Archivesica marissinica
TATGTTCTGGATTGTTATCTATTGTATGGATTATGTTCTGGATTGTTATCTATTGTATGGATTATGTTCTGGATTGTTATCTATTGTATGGATTATGTTCTGGATTGTTATCTATTGTATGGATTATGTTCTGGATTGTTATCTATTGTATGGATTATTCCGATTGATTAGAAGGGTGATTAGAAGGGTAATTCCTATTTGTTTGGTATCGGGGGGGGGGGGGTAGCACCAACATCTTAGGGCATACGGTCACTCTACAGCTACTATGGTGGAGGAAGAGTCAGGGTGCAATCACTATCAGTATTACATACACGGACGGACACACGGGTGGAACCACCAACCTACCGCAAACATGCTGGATAGCTTCCTCACATGCCCCCCCTAAATGGGATTCGAAACAACAGCGGGAGGGGCAAGTGATGTGGAGTGAACAACCGTAACCACTCGTCCATGGATGTCCCCAACAGCGGGAGGGGCAAGTGATGTAGAGTCAACAACCGTAACCACTCGTCCATGGAGGTCCCCAACAGCGGGAGGGGCAAGTGATGTGGAGTGAACAACCGTAACCACTCGTCCATGGAGGTCCCCAACAGCGGGAGGGGCAAGTGATGTGGAGTGAACAACCGTAACCACTCATCCATGGAGGTCCCCAACAGCGGGAGGGGCAAGTGATGTGGAGTGAACAACCGTAACCACTCGTCCATGGAGGTCCCCAACAGCGGGAGGGGCAAGTGATGTAGAGTCAACAACCGTAACCACTCGTCCATGGAGGTCCCCAACAGCGGGAGGGGCAAGTGATGTAGAGTCAACAACCGTAACCACTCGTCCATGGAGGTCCCCAACAGCGGGAGGGGCAAGTGATGTGGAGTGAACAACCGTAACCACTCGTCCATGGAGGTCCCCAACAGCGGGAGGGGCAAGTGATGTGGAGTCAACAACCGTAACCACTGGTCCATGAAGGTCCCCCAACAGCGGGAGGGGCAAGTGATGTGGAGTCAACAACCGTAACCACTGGTCCATGGAGGTCCCCCAACAGCGGGAGGGGCAAGTGATGTGGAGTCAACAACCGTAACCACTGGTCCATGGAGGTCCCCCAACAGCGGGAGGGGCAAGTGATGTGGAGTGAACAACCGTAACCACTCGTCCATGGAGGTCCCCAACCAGCTATTACAAAGTAAAGTGTTTGTTTATTATCGTGTCGTTCATATTGAAAGGGTCAGCCATTTCTGACTTATGAGACACCTCTTATGAACTGAATCCTATCCTTGAAGGCCAGGCTGATAGGCAATCGTAACCATTATTTAACTAACTGGCGGCTACCAACTTGCCACATCAGAATGGACCCCTGACGTGCTTCGAAACGTCGCCCTCCCGCTCTGTAGACGGACGCCGTAACCACTAGTAATCTCTTGTGTTGTTTGTTTGGGAAGGTTCCATTTCCTGTACAGTTGTATGCATGACAACAGCGAGGCAAAGATATTTTAATTTATTTCCAAGCAGCATCGTGCTGAACAATGCACCTTCTAAATCACACTCAATGTTTACTTAGTGTCATATTCTTACTCAAACAACTCTCACTATTTCCAAAAATGATTGTTATAAGAGTCTAATATTTGGGCCAATTATATATGAAATATTAAGGCCTGAAAGTGTGTTCGAAACTCAAACTAAAGAATGTTTAATCTGATATTTACAGTCAACCAATCAGAAAGCTTGAGATTGAACGTGATGAAAGTTTTATAATCTCAGTCCCTGATGATATGTATCTCTTGTCATATATTTATCAAGGTTTCCATAACGACATTTTTAGAGAAACTATTACTCAAAAGCATTGTAAATATAAAATGAATGGAATCACTGAAAACAATGTTCCGTATCGCCAGCCTTTGTTCAAACAGTTGGAACAGTGTCCCCACTCAAGGTGTGACACAAGGACAGTGTAACCTATGCTTGAATAGAACGTTTGTTCAAGGGTTGTCAGGAATCACTTCTACATGCATATAATAAACAAGTTGATACAATAGAGTGGTCAGTGGCCCAATGGTTAACAGGACTGTGACCCAAATAACATTAACAATCTTTTGGCCGGGACTAATTTATGTGCTAATAAATATGAATAATTTTGCTATTCTAACCACTAACCAGATTAGTAAGTCTACCAATCAGATAATGTGATGGTTACAGTTCATTATTTTACAAAAAAAGTGATTTCGTGCAGAAATGTTAATTAATAACAAGAAATATATTTTTCTATGGAACATGTAAACATACATAGCATAGCAGAATACAATAAAAATATTAAAAAATCCATTAAAATACCTAAAACCACTCACAAGCTCATTATATATAAACACATTTTCCCATAATATACATTTCATATAATAAAGAATAATAAAATTGGTTTTCTATAGCATTTGCACCGGGCTATATTCTACATGGAGTCGTCATACACAGTAATCCTGGAATGTTGTCTAGGGTTGGCTAATATTTAGGTAGTCGTTACTATATTTAGTATTCCTACTTGATCTCGTTCATTAATACTAGTACAACGGGCCGCTCTGTATAAAATCACAAAATAACGACTTAAACCTTAAACTATATCAAGATGAAACTAATTACATACAGTATTAAAAGCGAGTGATTTACTTTTGTTACGATATAGGTTACATCAGCTTAATGGTAAACTTGACTTGCAAACGGAAAGCTTAACCCTTTCAACACCACAGACCTCTCAATAGGCTTACAAAAAGTGTAGATCCAGATGAGCCGGCTCGTGACGAGCCGTCTCATCAGGATCTGCACTTTTTGCCAGTAATATTACTATTTTAGACAAAATTACCCATTTTGATAAATGAACTGGTCCAAATGTAATTTTCGTATTAATTTATTGGTCTAAAAACTGATCATGGACCAGTCCATTTCAGTTACTTGGTGTTGAATGGGTTAAACGGTAAAATCTAAATTGTCTCGGTTTCAATTTTTTTCCGATGGCTTCATATCTGTAATATGTTTACATTATTGACTAATATACAATGTTATCTTCACACTGTGGCATGTCCATTAGCGTGGTCTCGTTGTCTTTATTTTAAGCATAAGCTGACCAAGCTACATTAAATAACAGTAATTCACCGTTGGTGACTTATACTTACATAATTTAAATGTTTAATCAAAATAGCAGGCGGTTTTAATTACGCTCAATTGATTAAAATATTATCAGAGAAAATGCCCTCCTCCGAGACAAAGATGGCGGCTTTATATAGAAAACACATAGGTAAAATGATTACATCACACTCCCTGAAGATAAGCACATGACACAAAGCAGCATGAATCCATTAATCGTTCATCCAAAACGACATTTCTAACCTAAATAGAATACATGATATGTCAATTCTACTGTATGACGGAAGGGAGGCAAAGATTGATTAAAAAACAAACATATTAAATGATCGTTTTAAAGCCAATCACAATAGTCTCCCTTACCTTATCATTTACGTCTTCAAAGTATGCAATCTTTTTAAGTTAGAAAGGAATAAATGTATGATCTTACATCAATGGTGATTGTTTATAAAATATGAAATCAACACGAGTGTAACATCCTTTGTACCACAGCACGCTTGTACCACATTACCACAGCATGCTCGTTTTAATAAATAACGTTGCTACTTTCATTTTGGCGCATAGTGTCAGCGCAACTTGTCATGACGCCACTATGCAATGCAGCGCTATATTTATGTTATAAACAGTTATGATTGCGTCAATACCTCTTCATGATCATAGTTTGTCTTACCAATTCAAATAAAAATATGCATTACTTTAAAGTTTAATTTACAAATTATAAGGATTCTTCTCTCAACCAATCAGAATCCTTCCTGGTGTTATTACACGTGTGTACATATAAGAACTTATGAGATGACTGTATTACACTGAATACAAGCAAAGTTATGTGATATAAGCTGATCTTTGTGAATATCATACTTGATAATACATTATGTGTTGGTGTTGCACACATAGCTTCAGATATATGGCTATTCCTTACCTGTTATAGGTGGTGGAGCGACTTGGTGGCTATTCCTTACCTGTTATAGGTGGTGGAGCGACTTGGAGTACCCCCATTCGAGCGTCGGTTGGCTATTCCTTACCTGTTATAGGTGGAGGAGCGACTTGGTGGCTATTCCTTACCTGTTATAGGTGGTGGAGCGACTTGGTGGCTATTCCTTACCTGTTATAGGTGGTGGAGCGACTTGGTGGCTATTCCTTACCTGTTATAGGTGGTGGAGCGACTTGGTGGCTATTCCTTACCTGTTATAGGTGGTGGAGCGACTTGGTGGCTATTCCTTACCTGTTATAGGTGGTGGAGCGACTTGGTGGCTATTCCTTACCTGTTATAGGTGGTGGAGCGACTTGGTGGCTATTCCTTACCTGTTATAGGTGGTGGAGCGACTTGGTGGCTATTCCTTACCTGTTATAGGTGGTGGAGCGACTTGGTGGCTATTCCTTACCTGTTATAGGTGGTGGAGCGACTTGGTGGCTATTCCTTACCTGTTATAGGTGGTGGAGCGACTTGGTGGCTATTCATTACCTGTTATAGGTGGTGGAGCGACTTGGTGGCTATTCCTTACCTGTTATAGGTGGTGGAGACTTGGACCCATTCGAGCAGTCCCAGGTAGAACCACCAACCTTCCACAGATTGGGAGTGAAGTGCAAGTAATATGAAGCCAACGACTGTAACCCCTCGGTAACGGAGGCCCCTAATACATTATATATATGATTTTTGTACTGGATATAATGCATACACAAATGTTCCATTAATATATTTTCAGCCCACCAACATTACAGGATTACTGAGACATTTATCCTCCAGTCCTCTCAAAGCATAGTAACATACAATACATCACTAAATATTCTCATGAGCTTATTTCCGTGCGATTTTCCAGTCAGTGATTTTTTTCCCCCCACAATCATAAAAGTTTGCATATTACATGATTTGGATATGTACTAGATGGCAGTAAATCATATCTCAGCAGATATCTTCTTGCATTTCAAAATATTCTTTCGCGAATTACGGACATAAAATAACTCACTCGAATAAATAGTGATTGACAGTACATGTAAAACAGCAGATAGAACAACTTAATTCATTTAAACATGACCAACAAACAATCGATATCCAGCCAAAATATTGCACAGTTAGAAACATAAAATAAGAATATTTTAACAAATAGCACTAACCAGGACATAGCAAGGAACACCAATTTAGACAAACATAATAATTACAAGGTAACAATACATGTACAAACATGCAAATTCATAAACGATCAGTAAACCTTTGCACGCTAGCGGCAGAAAAAAATCACTATTGCAAACAGCAGAGCCAGGGTTAACCTGTCCATAACTGTCGTCTCCATGTCTTTATTCAAAATTTGTTTCAGTTAGATTGTCGGAGGTGTATTTTCGCATATATTTTGTACAGTAAACACCAATATCTTTACGCTTTACCGTAAAATTATATTAAATATATCAACAAGTAGCAAAATATGTATTGTAATATTATTATATTATTGAATATTTCTGCAATATCGTATATCACTCAGACATAATTAACGGAAATGAAGTAGAAATGTCGGGTCTATACCACAATGTCTCAAAAATAAATCCTCAAAATTTCAACTCAATACGTTACCAATTTAGAAAGTTGGGACTACATGCATCTTAGTGACACTCGTAAACATATGTTTTTGAAAAAATGTTTGAAACGCCACACAAACATTAATGATGTTCTATAATCTGTCATTTTGGTCGCTTATGATGTCAGTATAATCTATTTTAATAATTAATTTAAGAGAAATGCACATATTATTTAAGATAAGAAAGTCCTATTGTTCATATCATCATTCACATTTATAGTCCATGACTTTAGTTTATATCATCATTTAACTAAAAACCATTATCTTTTTCTAACAAAGTGATGGGCTTGGAAACATTGTTTATATGGCAACAGTTTCGAATAGTTCCACTACTTGATATGGAAATGTAAACGGTATAGCATTAACTAATAATCCTTGAAATTATATAGTACGTTAAAGAGGAAATGTGTAATTGTAATCTAATTTAAACATTTCTTTCTTCCAATTTTTCTGAAAAATGTCCGAATTGCACTTGATTAACAACATGTGGACATTCTTGCAATACGGGCCATCAGTGCAGGCTAGACCCACAGAAATGAAAGAATTCGAAACCCGAGTGTGATTCGAACCTACAGCGGTGAGGGGCAAGTGATTTGAAGTCAACAACCGTTACCACTCAGCCAGGGAGGCCTCACCTACTCAATTACAGTATTGTCATTAAAATCTGAAAGTGTATAGATATATTCCCATTTAGAGAAACTGACGTGTACTTCAAAAGTGGATACTATTAGGTGACACTGACATGTACTTCAATAGTGGATACTATTAGGTGATACTGACATGTACTTCAATAGTGGATACTATTAGGTGATACTGACATGTACTTCAATAGTGGATACTATTAGGTGATACTGACATGTACTTCAATAGTGGATACTATTAGGTGATACTGACATACATAGTGGATACTATTAGGTGACATGACATGTACTTCAATGGATATAAGGTGATACTGACATGTACTTCAATAGTGGATACTATTAGGTGATACTGACATGTACTTCAATAGTGGATACTATTAGGTGAATGACATGTAGTTTAATAGTTGACACGATTAGGTTAACTACATGACACGATTAGGTTATACTGACATGTAGGTTAATACATGACACGATTAGGTTAACTACATGACACGATTAGGTTATACTGACATACATAGGATAATCAAGGACAGAAAGTGAACCTTTCATGAATGTTAAATGACCAAAGCCAAACAAAAATATAAAATCCTGACAACATAACAGTAACAACTGATTGTTGAATGACACGATTAGGTTAACTACATGACATGATTAGGTTAACTACATGTAGCACAAATACACCAGGAAGCAGAAGGCTGCCACTGAAGTAGGTAAATATAAACACATAATTATTAGCACTTGTCTACAAATCAATTTTTTTGAAAATGCTGACATTTTCACTCAAAGTATTAAATCCTTCATTATAATTGGTAAGTACATTCACTAAAGTAATTATTCATTGCACACAGATTCTAGACCAATCAGTAATCAGTGGATTCACTTGTTTTAAAAAATATTTATATATGTTCAATGATCAAACATAACACTAAAAGATCGAGGCAATGAATTGCTAACAATTTAACTACCACCCATACCCCCTCACATCAACACAAAAACGTTTCCATCCACATTTATTATTGGCCTATCACTAGTGCGGGATTCATGCAGATAACGTGAAAGTTAGTAAATGTGGAAAATAAATTAAACAGGTAATGTATTACCCTATTTAAATCTTTGTGTAACTACAAACTAAACAGGTGCGGGCCGTTTTCTAGTGTTGCAGGTGGGAAAGGCCTGGTTCTCGCACCCAGCTGTAGCCATTATGATTGTGTTCTTCGGAAGGTGCTTAAATTCAACATTGCCTCTTCTCTCTCCCTCATGGCGATGAATTCCACCAGGAATGAGGTCTCAAGAACAATTAATCTAAGGCTTCACAAACAAGCTAAAATAAATTTGTATAAACTATACCTGTTGTATTACTGGTATACACGTAACTGATTAAACTAACGAATCAGTCGCAGGAATACAGGTTTAGTTTATACAAATTTATTTTAGCTCGATTATGAAACAAGTTCTTACAACCTATATTAATCACTCTCGAGACCCCATTCTTGATGGAATTCAGTGCCACGAGGGAGAGAGAAGAGGTATGTGGAATTTAAATGCGATGTCTAAAGACACAATATTAACGGCTCCAGCGGGGCTCAAACTCTGGGCCTTTCGCACCTGAAGCGAACGTGTAACCACTGCGCTATCATGACAGGTAGTGTGGATATATAAAATGCTAAGTCATGTTTTATTGCAGATTTAACAATGGTGAATTCCTTCTTTGCATATACAGACAAAATACCTAGCCATGTTTGATTTTTTCCCACAATTTGCCTCCATGATGGAGGATATACACCATCTTACATTGGCTCTTCTCCCTCACTAAGCAGGAATGAGGTCTCGAGAGCATCTTACATTGGCTCTTCTCCCTCACTAAGCAGGAATGAGGTCTCGAGAGCATCTTACATGGGCTCTTCTCCCTCACTAAGCAGGAATGAGGTCTCGAAAGCATCTTACATTGGCTCTTCTCCCTCACTAAGCAGGAATGAGGTCTCGAGAGCATCTTACATGGGCTCTTCTCCCTCACTAAGCAGGAATGAGGTCTCGAGAGCATCTTACATTGGCTCTTCTCCCTCACTAAGCAGGAATGAGGTCTCGAGAGCATCTTACATTGGCTCTTCTCCCTCACTAAGCAGGAATGAGGTCTCGAGAGCATCTTACATTGGCTCTTCTCCCTCACTAAGCAGGAATGAGGTCTCGAGAGCATCTTACATTGGCTCTTCTCCCTCACTAAGCAGGAATGAGGTCTCGAGAGCATCTTACATTGGCTCTTCTCCCTCACTAAGCAGGAATGAGGTCTCGAGAGCATCTTACATTGGCTCTTCTCCCTCACTAAGCAGGAATGAGGTCTCGAGAGCATCTTACATTGGCTCTTCTCCCTCACTAAGCAGGAATGAGGTCTCGAGAGCATCTTACATTGGCTCTTCTCCCTCACTAAGCAGGAATGAGGTCTCGAGAGCATCTTACATTGGCTCTTCTCCCTCACTAAGCAGGAATGAGGTCTCGAGAGCATCTTACATTGGCTCTTCTCCCTCACTAAGCAGGAATGAGGTCTCGAGAGCATCTTACATTGGCTCTTCTCCCTCACTAAGCAGGAATGAGGTCTCGAGAGCATCTTACATTGGCTCTTCTCCCTCACTAAGCAGGAATGAGGTCTCGAGAGCATCTTACATTGGCTCTTCTCCCTCACTAAGCAGGAATGAGGTCTCGAGAGCATCTTACATTGGCTCTTCTCCCTCACTAAGCAGGAATGAGGTCTCGAGAGCATCTTACATTGGCTCTTCTCCCTCACTAAGCAGGAATGAGGTCTCGAGAGCATCTTACATTGGCTCTTCTCCCTCACTAAGCAGGAATGAGGTCTCGAGAGCATCTTACATTGGCTCTTCTCCCTCACTAAGCAGGAATGAGGTCTCGAGAGCATCTTACATTGGCTCTTCTCCCTCACTAAGCAGGAATGAGGTCTCGAGAGCATCTTACATTGGCTCTTCTCCCTCACTAAGCAGGAATGAGGTCTCGAGAGCATCTTACATTGGCTCTTCTCCCTCACTAAGCAGGAATGAGGTCTCGAGAGCATCTTACATTGGCTCTTCTCCCTCACTAAGCAGGAATGAGGTCTCGAGAGCATCTTACATTGGCTCTTCTCCCTCACTAAGCAGGAATGAGGTCTCGAGAGCATCTTACATTGGCTCTTCTCCCTCACTAATCAGAATGAGGTCTCGAGAGCATCTTACATTGGCTCTTCTCCCTCACTAAAGGAATGAGGTCTCGAGAGCATCTTACATTGGCTCTTCTCCCTCACTAAGCAGGAATGAGGTCTCGAGAGCATCTTACATTGGCTCTTCTCCCTCTTTGGATGAGGTTCGAGAGCATCTTACATGGGCTCTTCTCCCTCACTAATCAGGAGTGAGGTCTCGAGATCATCTTATATTGGCTCTTCTCCCTCACTAATCAGTAATGAGGTCTCGAGAGTATCTTAAACAAACGTGTTTCGCTATCAAGCTAAATGATCAAAATTGTCTGCTATAGCTTATACAAATTTGTTTAGCTCGATTGCGAAACAAGTTCTTATAACTTATATATATATATATATTAATCACTGTCGAGACCTCATTTCCGATGGAATCCATCACCACGAGGGAGAGAGACGAGGCAACGTGGAATTTTAATGATTTGCCTAAGGGTACAATCGTAATGGCTTCAGCGGGGCTCAAACTCTGGGTCTTTTGAACCTGAAGCGAACGCGCTACAACTGCGCTATCACGACTTCCACTGTCTGCTACGTCATTACATTAGTGCATCTATGATAAAACCCCATTTAAAATATACATCAATATATATTCTTGAGAAAATACCATATTCCCAACTCTATCATACAACACATAACTAATCACTACAAACATAACTAATGAATTTTTCTTCAAAGTCAAAGTTGTGGGTAGGAAATTTAGGTAGGTGTACAGAAAAATATATAATTATTGTAAAACATTTTTTGATTAAAACAACCAATCACACTATGTATTAAATTGCATATTTCAATTGGTAAAATCATTAACAATACAATGTGAAACAAACCACGGTCTCAGTGCTAAGCTGTCATATGTGAATACATGAATTCATGTCACTAAACATTAGCATGTGGATACATGAATTCATGTCACTAAACATTAGCATGTGGACACATGAATTCATGTCACTAAACATTAGCATGTGGACACATGAATTCATGTCACTAAACATTAGCATGTGGACACATGTATTGACAAGGAACATGAGGTAACAGATGACACTGAGCCATGGAAATCTTTTAACAATAAACCTTTCTGCATGTTTGTCTTATACATAAAGAATTTATACAACAGCTTACATCTTTAACTTCCAATAAACACATCTGCAATCGTTATATATATATATGAGTGTAGATAACATCAAGTAACAGTATGGCACATAGTATAGCAATCTTATCTAAGAAAAAACATATTTTAAACAATTAACTGGTTTATTTACAAGTAACTGTAAAAGTAATCATATCCACTTGCCTAGAACAATGCAAGATGAACAGAATGGCATAATTTAACATTACACAATAGAAACATCATAAAATGACAAAATTTATAAAATAGAAGTTAACACCTCAAATAAATCACAACCACAAAACTCCAATCCAATGAACACACGGTGATTGTATTAGCATACACACTACCTAAAATGTTTGCACTGTAAATTTGTATTCATTACTATTATCTAACATTGAAATGCAAAGTTTATTTTATAATACAACATTTATGCATCACTCTTAATAATGTTCTTTAAAGCGACATTACATCGCAAAAAGCAAAAACAAACACATTTTTACATATAATTGACAAATTCTTCCGAATTAATTCATCAAACACTAACTTTCAACCAATAAACAATGGTTTTCCAGTCTACAAATTCTCAAAAGTAGAATTTCATATAACAGTCAGTCACGCTCTTGAAATGACAAATGTTTATTATTGGAGTCTATACTAAACGCATAATTTAAATCAGATTAACCTAAGCAGAAATAGGTACAAATTTGAGATATAATGGTAAATCTGTAGCATAAGTCTTGTTCTTCAGAAAAATGCATTGTATTATGCTTGGATGTTGACCCCATTTATATTATTTTGCTATTCAATAAACGTCATATAATATTTAAGATCATTGGTTTCTTCAACGATGTTGTGTCGCCTTAATAGTCTAAAGAAACAAATAAATAACAGTACACACTGTAAAGTGTGATTTAACAAGCAGATCACTAACTTCCCTTGCAATGTCTCTCCAGCAGATCACTAACTTCCCTTGCAATATCTCTCCACTTGGCATGTCATATTGCTGGTCCAGTTCTATCCAGTTCCAAAACATGACAACAAGTTCAACATCTCTAACTCCTCTATTATCCCTTCTACACATTGTGTTATTGCAGTTTGATTTATTCTTTTGTTCGCTACAAATTCTCTATTGTAACCGTTTCGTTGAAACTAAATTCCCGATTAACTTACAACGCTTAGCAATTTGATTGACTCTTTTCTTTCTTACAGGTTCACTTGCTTCGGTTGGTCTAGAGCTAGTGCTGAAGTAACAAAGTACCTATGTACTACATAATTTATCGCTATTATCAGATAACCAATACAATTATTATATATAGTTTGGTTGATTCCGAATTCTCCACATTGCATCAAAGTTTCTTTCATCTGGATGCACTAGCCAGGTTGGTGTTACTTCATACTGTGGTACTGTATAATACGTATTTACTGGACCTACTTTTTCTGTTTAATTTTCACTTGCTTCAATAGTTTCTCTGAGTTAATTGTCTCCTTACACTCAACAGCTGATGTGGCCTGTCTATCAAGTTCTGCCATGGCCTGGTGTATTGCTTGCTCAAGATTACTGTTCATTTTTCGTCCTCTGAAGATATACAAAGACAATGATTCAGTCAAACACCACAAGATCAACACAAATTGTTGCCAGTTTAAGCCTTACTATGACTTGATGGGACTTTAGTTTAAGGACTGATGACACAAAGATGGGACTTCAGTTTAAGGACATGTGACATATAAATGGGACTTCAGTTTGAGGGCTGGTAACATATAGATGTAGATCGGGACTTCAGATTAAGGACTAATGACACATATATGTAGATAGGACTTCAGTTTAAGGACTGGTGACACGAAGATGGGACTTTAATTAAGGACATGTGACACAAAGATGGGACCTCAGTTTAAGGACTGGTGACACGAAGATGTAGTTAGGACTTCAGTTTAAGGACTGGCGACACATAGATAGGACTTCAGTTTACAGACTGGTGACACATAGATGCAGGTAGGACTTCAGATTAAGGATTGGTAACACATAGATGTAGATAAGACTTCAGGTCTGGTGACACATAGATAAATAATGAAACACCCGTCTTAACTAATATGTACAGCATAGCACCATAACAACTTGACCACAATAAGAAATTATTTCAAAAAACCATTTTACCTTCTGTGTTTTTTTCTTGCTCTGTGATGGGCTTCCAAACCTTCAGATAATGTTTTCAATTTGTTAGTTTCCACCTGCGTAACTGTATTGTCACCAAACCACTTTACAAACACCTATAACGAATACACGATATTTTAGAATATATCGGACGAATCAATTAACTCGATACACTGGTAACATCCTTGTGAAGGCTTGTTATAACTCTTGGTAGCCGACCATTGTGCGGTGCCATATTACGAGTTTGCTTATAATGAAGCTGCAAAAAAACTTATTCTGAGACGATGATTATTAGAAATCATGATTACGGTCTTGCCTTTGGTCAATAATAACATATTGTATATGGAGATCCACAGATCAATAATAATGTTTTCAGAAATTACGTAACAATATGGAGATCCACAAATCAAATGGTTAATGCCAAATTATTATTGGCATATTACCGTCACTTCCGTTAACGTTGTAAATGGTGGATTTAATGTTGTAAATGGTGGGTTTAATGTTGTAAATGGTGGGTTTAATGTTGTAAATGGTGGGTTTAACATTGTAAATGGTGGGTTTAACGTTGTAAATGGTGGGTTTAATGTTGTAAATGGTGGGTTTAACCTTGTAAATGGTGGGTTTAATGTTGTAAATGGTGGGTTTAACGTTGTAAATGGTGGGTTTAACATTGTAAATGGTGGGTTTAACGTTGTAAATGGTGGGTTTAACATTGTAAATGGTGGGTTTAATGTTGTAAATGGTGGCTGTAATGTTGTAAATGGTGGCTTTAACATTGTAAATGGTGGGTTTAATGTTGTAAATGGTGGGTTTAACATTGTAAATGGTGGCTGTAATGTTGTAAATGTTGGCTTTAACTTTGTAAATGGTGGCTGTAATGTTGTAAATGTTGGCTTTAACATTGTAAATGGTGGCTGTAATGTTGTAAATGGTGGGATTAATGTTGTAAATGGTGGCTGTAATGTTGTAAATGGTGGCTGTAATGTTGTAAATGGTGGCTGCAATGTTGTAAATGGTGGCTGTAATGTTGTAAATGGTGGCTGCAATGTTGTAAATGGTGGCTGTAATGTTGTAAATAGTGGCTGCAATGTTGTAAATGGTGGCTGTAATGTTGTAAATGGTGGCTTTAACTTTGTAAATGGTGGCTGTAATGTTGTAAATGTTGGCTTTAACTTTGTAAATGGTGGCTGTAATGTTGTAAATGTTGGTTTTAACTTTGTAAATGGTGGGTTTAACGTTGTAAATGGTGGCTGTAACATTGTAAATGGTGGCTTTAATGTTGTAAATGGTGGATTTAACGTTGTAAATGGTGGCTGTAATGTTGTAAATAGTGGCTTTAATGTTGTAAATGGTGGATTTAATGTTGTAAATGGTGGCTGTAACGTTGTAAATGGTGGCTGTAACGTTGTAAATAGTGGCTTTAATGTTGTAAATGGTGAATTTAACGTTGTAAATGGTGGCTGTAATGTTGTAAATAGTGGCTTTAATGTTGTAAATGGTGGATTTAACGTTGTAAATGGTGGGTTTAATGTTGTAAATGGTGGGTTTAACTTTGTAAATAGTGGCTTTAATGTTGTAAATGGTGGATTTAACGTTGTAAATGGTGGGTTTAATGTTGTAAATGGTGGCTTTAATGTTGTAAATAGTGGGTTTAACATTGTAAATGGTGGCTTTAATGTTGTAAATAGTGGGTTTAACATTGTAAATGGTGGGTTTAATGTTGTAAATGGTGGCTGTAATGTTGTAAATGGTGGCTTTAATGTTGTAAATGGTGGCTGTAATGTTGTAAATGGTGGCTTTAATGTTGTAAATAGTGGGTTTAACATTGTAAATGGTGGGTTTAATGTTGTAAATGGTGGCTGTAAATGGTGGGTTTAATGTTGTAAATGGTGGCTGTAATGTTGTAAATGGTGGCTTTAATGTTGTAAATGGTGGCTGTAATGTTGTAAATGGTGGCTTTAACTTTGTAAATGGTGGCTTGTTGAAGATAAGACTAGGATAAAGTTGCATTTCAAGAAAAATAAAATGCTGAAATAAAACTTCTAAGAGAAACAAAGCTATGGCTAATGTCATCTCTCGTACATGACATTGGTTTAAACATATTTATTCGACATTACCGTAAATAACATAATGTACTACAAATAATTATGTACACAATAAAAACAAGTGGATTGAAATGAAAGCTAAAAACTTATTGGATTTCTCTCCACCGAAATGACACTATGTAGTTATGGAGCTTTGGAGGCTCTATGATATAATAGAAATAGGGCCCACCTCTTACCAGGGAGGTTGTGAGTTCGAACCCTGACAGAACAATGGTGGTAGTGTCTATAGACAATGCACGTAAGTCTACATTGCCCCTTTTCTGTCCCTCAGGGCACTGTATTCCATCATGAATGAGGTCTCAAGATTAAACTAAGGTTGTGTTTGTGAGTACAGTCTTTCAGATGGGACTATAAACCGGGGTTTCATGAATGGTGCTATACACTGCCGAAACATTACATTAAAGCGACACTGCATCGCAGAATGAAATCATGCATTTGTACTCATAAATAGATTAGAACACTAATTTTCAATCAATAAAGGATTTCATATACCAGACCACCAGACTCACGAATTGATATATTAATTTGTCTATACTAAATGTGTTATACTGTCGATTAGAGATAATTGAAATCAGATTAGTCTAAAAATAAATATGTATGGTACAAGTTGTTATTCAGGATATACACTTTTGTATTACATATGGATGTTGACCTGTTATATTATATTGTTATGTCAACAAAAGTCGCATACAACAGTTGTTTATTAGTTGAATTACTCGGGTTTTATGGCAAATATTTTGGAGAAAAAACCCAGCAATATAACAGGAAATTACATTTTGTGGAAATTTTTAATTTCCACAAAATGTAATTTTCTGTTATATTGCTGGGTTTTTTCTCCAAAATATTTGCCATAAAACCCGAGTAATTCAACTAATAAACAACTGTTGTATGCGACTTTTGTTGACATAACAATATAATATAACAGGTAAATTTGCGTTTTTCACCGATAGTGTTGCTTTAACAAGTACATGTACTTTTGTATATTAAAATGATAAGAATCTGAAACCCATACTTTTCCTTCTATTATATCTCCACATTTTGGTTCTGCGTTGTCTACAAGTTTTCCAGGCCAAGATGGAAATCCCCGTATCTGTCCCCACACCAGATCTCCCGTACTAAATGATCGTGGCACAACTGGTTGCTTGTCCTCTATGCCTTCCAAGGTTTCTACACAAATCAATTGTATAAGTATGTTAATACCAGTATAAATTTAGAATTTAATAGTTACGTTATTTAGAGACACATCAACACCCAGATGGACTTCGAGCACGGACAGCCACCCGTGTAGAACCACTGGCCTTGCGTGAACCGACTGTATAACTTCTTCACATAAAATAACTCAACACGCCAAATATCAATGATCTGTACATTATGGTTTATGAGATGATAGGTAATGCTAGATGCCAACTATCAATGATCTGTACATTATGGTTTATGAGATGATAGGTAATGCTACATACCAACTATCAATGATCTGTACATTATGGTTTATGAGAAGATAGGTAATGCTAGATGCCAACTATCAATGATCTGTACATTATGGTTTATGAGAAGATAGGTAATGCTAGATGCCAAATATCAATGATCTGTACATTATGGTTTATGAGAAGATAGGTAATGCTAGATGCCAAATATCAATGATCTGTACATTATGGTTTATGAGAAGATAGGTAATGCTAGATGCCAAATATCAATGATCTGTACATTATGGTTTATGAGAAGATAGGTAATGCTAGATGCCAACTATCAATGATCTGTACATTATGGTTTATGAGAAGATAGGTAATGCTAGATGCCAAATATCAATGATCTGTACATTATGGTTTATGAGAAGATAGGTAATGCTAGATGCCAAATATCAATGATCTGTACATTATGGTTTATGAGAAGATAGGTAATGCTAGATGCCAACTATCAATGATCTGTACATTATGGTTTATGAGAAGATAGGTAATGCTAGATGCCAACTATCAATGATCTGTACATTATGGTTTATGAGAAGATAGGTAATGCTAGATGCCAAATATCAATGATCTGTACATTATGGTTTATGAGATGATAGGTAATGCTAGATGCCAACTATCAATGATCTGTACATTATGGTTTATGAGATGATAGGTAATGCTAGATGCCAACTATCAATGATCTGTACATTATGGTTTATGAGATGATAGGTAATGCTAGATGCCAACTATCAATGATCTGTACATTATGGTTTATGAGAAGATAGGTAATGCTACATACCAACTATCAATGATCTGTACATTATGGTTTATGAGAAGATAGGTAATGCTAGATGCCAACTATCAATGATCTGTACATTATGGTTTATGAGAAGATAGGTAATGCTAGATGCCAAATATCAATGATCTGTACATTATGGTTTATGAGAAGATAGGTAATGCTAGATGCCAACTATCAATGATCTGTACATTATGGTTTATGAGAAGATAGGTAATGCTAGATGCCAACTATCAATGATCTGTACATTATGGTTTATGAGAAGATAGGTAATGCTACATACCAACTATCAATGATCTGTACATTATGGTTTATGAGATGATAGGTAATGCTAGATGCCAACTATCAATGATCTGTACATTATGGTTTATGAGATGATAGGTAATGCTAGATGCCAACTATCAATGATCTGTACATTATGGTTTATGAGATGATAGGTAATGCTACATACCAACTATCAATGATCTGTACATTATGGTTTATGAGAAGATAGGTAATGCTAGATGCCAACTATCAATGATCTGTACATTATGGTTTATGAGAAGATAGGTAATGCTAGATGCCAAATATCAATGATCTGTACATTATGGTTTATGAGAAGATAGGTAATGCTAGATGCCAAATATCAATGATCTGTACATTATGGTTTATGAGATGATAGGTAATGCTAGATGCCAACTATCAATGATCTGTACATTATGGTTTATGAGATGATAGGTAATGCTAGATGCCAACTATCAATGATCTGTACATTATGGTTTATGAGATGATAGGTAATGCTACATACCAACTATCAATGATCTGTACATTATGGTTTATGAGAAGATAGGTAATGCTACATACCAACTATCAATGATCTGTACATTATGGTTTATGAGATGATAGGTAATGCTACATACCAACTATCAATGATCTGTACATTATGGTTTATGAGAAGATAGGTAATGCTAGATGCCAACTATCAATGATCTGTACATTATGGTTTATGAGAAGATAGGTAATGCTACATACCAACTATCAATGATCTGTACATTATGGTTTATGAGAAGATAGGTAATGCTACATACCAACTATCAATGATCTGTACATTATGGTTTATGAGATGATAGGTAATGCTACATACCAACTATCAATGATCTGTACATTATGGTTTATGAGAAGATAGGTAATGCTAGATGCCAACTATCAATGATCTGTACATTATGGTTTATGAGAAGATAGGTAATGCTAGATGCCAACTATCAATGATCTGTACATTATGGTTTATGAGAAGATAGGTAATGCTACATACCAACTATCAATGATCTGTACATTATGGTTTATGAGAAGATAGGTAATGCTACATGCCAACTATCAATGATCTGTACATTATGGTTTATGAGAAGATAGGTAATGCTACATGCCAACTATCAATGATCTGTACATTATGGTTTATGAGAAGAAGATTTTTATAGATTTACTATATAAAAGGAAATATAGCAAACAATTTCCTAAACTGGCAACAATGATATTTGACGAATAGATACTTTGTGCTCTGGTGAGCTAAAACCACACTACAAAATTAATGTACATCTAATTCAATACTATTGTAAAACAATTACACCAACAGAAAGAAATTCCGTGGTGGAGTCATGTACACAGGATCCCAGATTCTAAAGTCTAAATAAGTACAATACAATACTTACTTTACAAAGTTTTTGAATAAATTAGTCTAATAAGAAATATTTAATATAAAATGTAAGACGTCTTACCATCTGTCTCTACTTCATCTGGGTGACCAACTCCTCTTCGCCGTTTTGTACCTCTTTCATCATCTTTTGTAATCTCCTCTTCAGTAGCATCACATAGTTGAGACTCTTTCAGCTCTTCACAAACCTGTGCCAAACTCTTCTTCTGGCAAGACAGTTGCCATAAACCTTTTTGACTAGATAAAGCGGCAGCTATTCGGCTTGTTAAGTTGTCTTTTTTCGGTGAATCACTGCTGCTTGTTTCAACAAGCTGGCTACTATTGTCTGAATCTACAGATGAGTCACATTCAAGATACTCGTTTGAAATGACAATTTTTCTCCCGATTTCCTCTACTGAAGCAGCATTCTCATTTGAGCATGATGGTATTGGATCATTGTCACCAAGTGTTGGGCTAAGATCAGATTTCATATCAGTGGGAGAATCCTTTGATCTGTTAATATCCTTACCAGCTGCCAGAGATGATGAAGCTTTTGTAGCTGCCAATGTTGATGACCGTAACTCTTTCTTCTCAAACAACGTAGGGTACTCTTTCTTTTCTGTTGTCCTTAATTTCTTAGTTGTTGCCATTAGTCCTTCAATTGAATTTTCTAAAAGTCGTTTCCGCTTAATCTTTAGTTTTAATTCATTGCCCGCGGGCTTGGTTAATTCGGCAGATAAATTTTGACTTCTGGCAAGACTTGATTTTTCTACAAACGATCTCAGTTCTAACTCATTTGATCTTGTATTTCCTTTTTGGGTAGCTATTGCTAAACATGTATTTAGTGTGGCTATTCTGGAAACAGGAAAAGTAGTCGGTGATAACGTTTTATTGCATATATATTTCAGTGATGAAACATCGTCATCATCATTATCATCATGTTTAACAGCACCTCCATCATAATCGGAATCAGAGCCAGATTTACAAGTAAATGTATTATCAATGTCTTCATTCTGTTCGTCTTCATCCTCAGACTGTACTTCAGAATTGTCTTCCTCAATGGCATCTGTTTCAGTGCCTATATCTACTGTTCTTGTAGTTGAACTGCAATCATCTGTCGTATCGGCAGCAGCTATTACTCGTATATTATTTGGTTTTCTAACAGCAGGCTCTTCTTTATCCACCGACATCTTGGTAGCTGACGGATTTTGTGTCGGACTTATTTCACTAGATATTGAAGCAGAAACTTCTGTACATGGCAGAATCGCAGAAACAGACTGACTTGCTATGATGCTAGTGGAAGGTAGAGTCACAATGTTTGTTACATTTGTATCATTTGACGTCACGGCTGCTGTTAGATTTTCGGTTTGTTTTCGTTCTCCAGTGGTGTTATTATTATTCACGGCAATGTTCTGTAAATTGTACTGGCTTATTAGATTCTGCATGCCCTGTACCTGCTGTAGTTGCTGCATCAGTTGCTGTTGTAACTGTAAGGTCTGCAGCTGCATTGCCGTCAAGTGCGTTCCACTGCCAATAGACTGTTGAATGTTCATCAAGTTCATTACCGATGGTGTATTTGAATTGGCCGCTAATGGACCACTAATGAGAAGTTGATTCTGACCTGGATCATGGACAGAACATGGCAACGTTATTGTTTGATTTGTTGAGATATGTTGCAATGGAATATTATTTTGTACAGCTGGGGGAGTTTGTCCGAATGAAGGTTGTTGCTGTAATAGTGTGTTTATGTTGGATGCATGATGAACACCTTGTATACCTTGTATATTTAGTAGCTGTCCGTTTGAATTTCCAAGTAATGGAACAAACTGCTGTGCATTTGGTAATACACTTGTATTTCCTGGATCTGGTTGTCGTAGTAATAGTGGTGCACTGGAACCAGAAGTTGACACATTGCATGGATATTGAGTAGCAGTTGGTATATGTGAATTTAACAGCTGTGGTTGGCCTAATGATGAAGTTGCACCATTCGAATCTACAGAGGCAGTGTCAGGGGAATGGAACGGTTGTTTCTGTGTTGCCTCACTACTGTTCTGGATGGAAAATCCAAGTGAATTATACATTTGTAGCAATTGAGGGTCAACCAAAGCGGTGTGCTGGCCATGTGCAACAATATTTCCAACTGGAGTAGTGAGTGCTGAATTATTTACATTTATTGCTGCTATATTTTGGCTGTCGAGATTATGCACTGGAACTGGCGTCTGGAATGTCTGCCCAGTTTGATCAGTTAAGTTTGATATATCTGGTATCTGACCAGTGTTTGTGTTTACTGTAGAACCAGGTCGCTGTAACTGTTGAATAAAATTTATTAAATGTAAATCCTGGCGTCCTGTCTGTTTGCTCATATCGTTCCTACTTAACAGCTCTGAAATTTTCGGAGCACCAGCTCTCGTCTTTGATTTTTCTGTCATTACTGTAGAAAGAGTGTCAGTAGCAATGCTACTAACTTTTGCTGTTTCGTGCAGCGAAACAACTGCCTTTGGCAATGAATGGCTTTCAACAGCAGAAAGAGAGGCAACATGGCTGGTAGTGGATCTGATGACTCCTTGGGTTTCTTGTGTTGAAATAGTCGGATTGTGAGATGGTAATAAAGTACCAGGAACAGATCCGACACTGACTTGGTCAGCCATTAGTAAATTCAATTGATTTTGTTGCTGTACAAACTGTGCCTTTGCTGCTGCCGATAGTAGAGTGCTTGCTGGGAATTCTCCTTGAGACAGATTACTCAGAATCTGCTGAATGGGAAAACTGGTCCGTTGTGTGGGCAGTGATGTCATGCAAACATTTGATAGAGATTCTGGAGGTATTGTACCACTGATTTGCGTATTCATTTTAGGAGGAATTGATATTCGCACGAGTCCATCTATGCTGGGTGACTGTGACAAAACTGCACTTGGTCTACAAATGTTTGTCCTAGGAATATCAAACGAATGCATTAAAGCCTCATGTACTGCTTCTGGAAACATTTGCTGAAACATTTGTCCAAGTGTAGGGTCATTAAGAATAGCAGCAAGTGGATGCAATAGACTTTCCTTGGGAATATCTGGTCTACCATCCTTCAGTCCAAGTACATGCTGTCGAGCTTTTATTAGAGACATCTGATGACAAGATAATGACCCAGGAGTATGATGAACAACTGTTGTAGGTGTAGGTGGGGCGCTGGCAACTGGTGGAGACTGAATCACCGATGCTGCCAACGAGGTTGAACATTCACTCGTGATAGTTTCATTTAGTTTTAACGTTGCTGTTGCAATATTGCTATTATCTATTGATAATGTATTTTCTATTGCTGCAACAGACGAATCAGTAATAGTATCTTTTATAACCATAGTCACATCTTCAGTTGAATAATCCTTTTCAGGCTTAAATGGACTGTTCAGTCTATCAGAACAAGCGGAATCTGACCGTGTTTTCTCCGATGGACTTTGATCAGAATCCTTAGATTTCTTATTTTCTAACAGTGGACTTGATCGTGAAGAACTTATGGAATTATTTACTAGCTCTGTTTGCTGTTTGAGAAATTCTGTTGGGTGTTCAATAAAAGATGCTATTTTCTCTTTTGGTATCAGGCCATGACCTTTATCTTTTAACTGACTGACATCTACATTTGGTGGTGGAACATCACTATCAAAGATATTTTCCATCTTTTTACACTCCATCTTTTTAGTTTTTCCTTTTTTGTTCTTGTTTTTACTGTTTGGACTAAGCCATAAAAAATCTGTCATTTGTGGAGGTGCTCCACCAAAAGCTATATCAGGAAACATTGAGCTAAATGGAAATCTAGATCCTTGACTTTGAGAAAATGGTGGAACATTTGCAGGTTGGGAACTTCCTTTCACACTAGCACCATGTTGATAACTACCCTGTACTTTACCAGGAAGTCCTGGTAAATTAAATGGAGGGAACACTTGTTGGTTTGGTGGACTAGAAAGTTTATGTAGATTTGCTAGAATATTTGCCTGCAATGGTCCAAAAGGATGCAGGGGGAAAACAGGTAGTTTCATTATGTCTGGTTTTATCGCACTTGTTACTGGCTGAACTCCTGCTTGTAGCGACGATGTCTTGCCTGGTTGATCAGCACCAGGAACCCTCACAAAATTCTGCTGAAAAACTGGTGGTAAGTCTGAAGCATTCATGCCACAAAAGTTCATGAAATGAGTAAACATCTCGGCAGAAAATCCCTGATCATTTCTTGGTGACACTGGCCTGTCAGAAGATCTGGATATACTGCTTCGTTCTGACCCTGGTGAAGAAATGTCCGATGATAGCTTTGAACTAGCTGACGATCGTAACCGAGATTTAACTGGACTTTTAGATTTCAGTTGTGACATGTTTTGTTCAGCTGTTGTAACAACTGATGACTTGAGTACACTTCTTGAGGTCTGTACAACCTCAGGAATTCGACCTTCAATGTTTACTGCTTTGGCCAGACTACTTGCAGATGACTCAATACCATTGTCTGATTTTTCTGATGGCTCAGAATCATTAACTTTAACACAGGTTTCTTCCATGCTGGGTATTAATGTCCTACCATCATATCTGCTAGTTGCATTCTGCAACAAAAGCTGCTCTGGAATGGTTTTCAAGATTGGGTCTTTTCTAAGAGGTTCAGATTTCATATCATGCTCAGTACTTCTCTTGTCACTTGCGTCACATTTTGTCAGAGCATCTAAAGTTTCAACATTACTTCTCTGTTCTAATGATAAGTTAGTAGTTTCACAACCATCTATTTCCATAGGAATAGTACACTTCTCGACAGAACTTGTTGACACACCATTCTCAGAAACGGTCAGTTCTGTGTTAGTTTCTTTTGAACTTTCATCAGATCTTCTACCTGTTGCATTTTCACAATCTGATGAACTCACAGACAGGCTCCTTTTGTTTGAGTCTATCACTTGATTTCCACCCTTTGCTGCTTGTTTCACACTGGATTCAGTTGACAGGATTGAACTATTGTCATGTTCTAATTTCTGCTTTTTATTGCTTGTGACTGAAAAATAACAAAACAAAACAATAAATTTATAGATATGTAATTAAAGTACATACATGTATTACGGTATATATACAGCTGTTACATGTACATTTTGTTGTATATAAACGAGGATGAAAGCAGAATGAAACATGGTACATTATTATTTTCTTGGCAAATGTTTGGGATTCTGTTTATTTAGCATAACTGAGTGAAGCATGGTGCATCAGGATAATACTATATATAGCCTCATCCGTAAATCTTGGACAGGTGGGACAGCTACCTCACATGAAAGAATTTGACATCTCCATTGGGATTCGAACTGTAGCGGTGTGGGGCACATTATTTGAAGTCATTGACATTAGCGACTAGGCCACACCAGTCAATGATCAAACATGTAGATTTGTAGTAAGTCCAGCCTGGGATCAAACTTTGAAATAGGTAGATAGTCCCAGTTTGGTATCAAACTTGAATTACTTGATAGATGGTCCAGTTGGGGATCAAACATTGAGATTGGTAGGTAGTCCAGTTGGGGATCAAACATTGAGCTAGGTAGGTAGTACAGTTGGGGATCAAACATTGAGCTAGGTAGGTAGTCCAGCTGGGGATCAAACATTGAGCTAGGTAGGTAGTACAGTTGGGGATCAAACATTGAGCAAGGTAGGTAGTACAGTTGGGGATCAAACATTGAGCTAGGTAGGTAGTACAGTTGGGGATCAAACATTGAGCTAGGTAGGAAGTCCAGTTGGGGATCAAACATTGAGCTAGGTAGGTAGTCCAGTTGGGGATCAAACATTGAGCTAGGTAGGTAGTCCAGTTGGGGATCAAACATTGAGCTAGGTAGGTAGTACAGGTGGGGTTCAAACATTGAGCTAGGTAGGTAGTCCAGTTGGGGATCAAACATTGAGCTAGGTAGGAAGTCCAGTTGGGGATCAAACATTGAGCTAGGTAGGTAGTCCAGTTGGGGATCAAACATTGAGCTAGGTAGGTAGTACAGTTGGGGATCAAACATTGAGCTAGGTAGGTAGTCCAGTAGGGGATCAAACATTGAGATAGGTAGGTAGTACAGTAGGGGATCAAACATTGAGATAGGTAGGTAGTACAGTTGGGGATCAAACATTGAGATAGGTAGGTAGTACAGTTGGGGATCAAACATTGAGCTAGGTAGGTAGTCCAGTAGGGGATCAAACATTGAGATAGGTAGGTAGTACAGTAGGGGATCAAACATTGAGATAGGTAGGTAGTACAGTAGGGGATCAAACATTGAGCTAGGTAGGTAGTCCAGTTGGGGATCACACATTGAGCTAGGTAGGTAGTACAGTTGGGGATCAAACATTGAGCTAGGTAGGTAGTTCAGTAGGGGATCAAACATTGAGATAGGTAGGTAGTACAGTAGGGGATCAAACATTGAGATAGGTAGGTAGTACAGTTGGGGATCAAACATTGAGATAGGTAGGTAGTACAGTTGGGGATCAAACATTGAGCTAGGTAGGTAGTACAGTTGGGGATCAAACATTGAGATAGGTAGGTAGTACAGTTGGGTGTGAAACATTGAGCTAGGTAGGTAGTACAGTTGGAGATCAAACATTGAGCTAGGGTGTACAGTAGGGGATCAAACATTGATATTGGTAGGAAGTCCAGTTGGGGATCAAACATTGAGCTAGGTAGGAAGTCCAGTTGGGGATCAAACATTGAGCTAGGTAGGAAGTCCAGTTGGGGATCAAACATTGAGCTAGGTAGGTAGTACAGTTGGGGATCAAACATTGATATTGGTAGGAAGTCCAGTTGGGGATCAAACATTGAGCTAGGTAGGTAGTCCAGTTGGGGATCAAACATTGAGCTAGGTAGGTAGTACAGTAGGGGATCAAACATTGAGATAGGTAGGTAGTACAGTTGGGGATCAAACATTGAGATAGGTAGGTAGTACAGTTGGGGATCAAACATTGAGCTAGGTAGGTAGTCCAGTAGGGGATCAAACATTGAGATAGGTAGGTAGTACAGTAGGGGATCAAACATTGAGATAGGTAGGTAGTACAGTAGGGGATCAAACATTGAGCTAGGTAGGTAGTCCAGTTGGGGATCAAACATTGAGCTAGGTAGGTAGTACAGTTGGGGATCAAACATGAGCTAGGTAGGTAGTCCAGTAGGGGATCAAACATTGAGATAGGTAGGTAGTACAGTAGGGGATCAAACATTGAGATAGGTAGGTAGTACAGTAGGGGATCAAACATTGAGATAGGTAGGTAGTACAGTAGGGGATCAAACATTGAGCTAGGTAGGTAGTACAGTGGGGATCAAACATTGAGATAGGTAGGTAGTACAGTTGGGTGTGAAACATTGAGCTAGGTAGGTAGTACAGTTGGAGATCAAACATTGAGCTAGGGTGTACAGTAGGGGATCGAACATTGATATTGGTAGGAAGTCCAGTTGGGGATCAAACATTGAGCTAGGTAGGAAGTCCAGTTGGGGATCAAACATTGAGCTAGGTAGGACAGTTGGGGATCAAACATTGATATTGGTAGGAAGTCCAGTTGGGGATCAAACATTGAGCTAGGTAGGTAGTCCAGTTGGGGATCAAACATTGAGCTAGGTAGGTAGTCCAGTTGGGGATCAAACATTGAGCTAGGTAGGTAGTACAGTTGGGGATCAAACATTGAGATAGGTAGGTAGTACAGGTGGGGTTCAAACATTGAGCTTGGTAGGTAGTACAGTAGGGGATCAAACATTGAGCTAGGTAGGTAGTACAGTTGGGGATCAAACATTGAGCTAGGTAGGTAGTACAGGTGGGGTTCAAACATTGAGCTAGGTAGGTAGTACAGTTGGGGATCAAACATTGAGCATGTGTAAATATATTTCATATAGTTTGTTAACTACAAGGTACATGTAACTTAACAGAGAGGAGTAAATATATATCATAGAATTTGTTAATTAACTGCAGCATAAACATATAGAAATAGAATTTGTTAATTAACTGACAGTGAAGCATAAACACATATATCATATAATTTGTTAATTAACTGATCGTGCAGCATAAATATATATCATATAATTTGTTAATTAACTGATAGTGCAGCATAAATATATATCATATAATTTGTTAATTAACTGATCGTGCAGCATAAATATATATCATATAATTTGTTAATTAACTGATAGTGCAGCATAAATATATATCATAGAATTTGTTAATTAACTGATAGTGCAGCATAAATATATATCATATAATTTGTTAATTAACTGATCGTGCAGCATAAATATATAGAAATAGAATTTGTTAATTAACTGATAGTGCAGCATAAATATATATCATATAATTTGTTAATTAACTGATCGTGCAGCATAAATATATATCATAGAAGTTGATAGTGCAGCATAAATATATAGAAATAGAATTTGTTAATTAACTGATAGTGCAGCATAAATATATATCATAGAATTTGTTAATTAACTGATCGTGCAGCATAAATATATATCATAGAAGTTGATAGTGCAGCATAAATATATATCATAGAAGTTGATAGTGCAGCATAAATATATATCATAGAAGTTGTTAACTAACTGATAGTGCAGCATAAATATATATCATAGAAGTTGTTAACGTAACTCTATGCACGCTAAACAGTGAATATAATAGTCAAATAAATATTTTATATGTCACGCACTTTCATTAGAATTGTGTCGTAACGATAGCCTGGGAACAGGCATTGTATATTTTGCCTTGTCCGTCAAATAATAACAGGATATCTGTCTGTTTCACCGAATGATGGATTTCTATTTCAGTGAATGATGGATTCTATTTCAGTGAATGAAAGTATCATCATCATGAGTGGCATTAGCTTTCTATGTTCGAGAGTGAAATATAATTCTATCAATCACTTAAAGCGACACTACATCGATGAAAACACAAATGTCTGCGGAATGTAATTTCTTATCATACGGTATAATTCTTTTCCAAATATTTGCCTCAAAAACTGAGTATTTCAACAAATAAACAAACGTCGTATATGCGGTTTGTTGACATAACAAAATAATGTAAATAGGGTCGACATACATGTGTAATACTACAAGTTTGTAGACAACAGAAACACTATTTATTGATTCAATGTTAGTGTTCGAATATATTGAGAAGAATTCCTTGTAGCAATTCATTTATACGTGAACAAATGCATTTTATTTGCTTTTTGCGATGTAATGTCGCTTTAAGCAAACAAATTTTCTTTTTATTTTAGGTTTTGTACGATAGAAAATTATGCACACGTGCACTGATTGGTTCGATAACTTGTGCTTACGACAATAAATGCACTGACAGATTCCGAGAACGTTCGTGTTGACGTTATATCAACATGCAGTAGCTAGGCACCATATGTCAACATGCAGTAGCTAGGCACCATATGTCAACATGCAGTAGCTAGGCACCATATGTCAACATGCAGTAGCTAGGCACCATATGTCAACATGCAGTAGCTAGGCACCATATGTCAACATGCAGTAGCTAGGCACCATATGTCAACATGCAGTAGCTAGGCACCATATGTCAACATGCAGTAGCTAGGCATCATATGTCAACATGCAGTAGCGCAAACCAGTGAGAAATAGCATGTGGTATTCCACTGCTGTCAACCAGTGAGAAATAGCATGTGGTATTCCACTGCTGTCAACCAGTGAGAAATAGCATGTGGTATTCCACTGCTGTCAACCAGTGAGAAATAGCATGTGGTATTCCACTGCTGTCAACCAGTGAGAAATAGCATGTGGTATTCCACTGCTGTCAACCAGTGAGAAATAGCATGTGGTATTCCACTGCTGTCACCAGTGAGAAATAGCATGTGGTATTCCACTGTGTCAACCAGTGAGAAATAGCATGTGGTATTCCACTGTTGAGAAATAGCATGTGGTATTCCACTGTGAGAAATAGCATGTGGTATTCCACTGTGAGAAATAGCATGTGGTATTCCACTGTGAGAAATAGCATGTGGTATTCCACTGTGAGAAATAGCATGTGGTATTCCACTGTGAGAAATAGCATGTGGTATTCCACTGTGAGAAATAGCATGTGGTATTCCACTGTGAGAAATAGCATGTGGTATTCCACTGTGAGAAATAGCATGTGGTATTCCACTGCTGTCAACCAGTGAGAAATAGCATGTGGTATTCCACTGCTGTCAACCAGTGAGAAATAGCATGTGGTATTCCACTGTGAGAATGTGTGTTTCCATGTGAGAAATAGCATGTGGTATTCCACTGTGAGAAATAGCATGTGGTTTCCACTGTGAGAAATAGCATGTGGTATTCCACTGCTGTCAACCAGTGAGAAATAGCATGTGGTATTCCACTGCTGTCAACCAGTGAGAAATAGCATGTGGTATTCCACTGCTGTCAACCAGTGAGAAATAGCATGTGGTATTCCACTGCTGTCAACCAGTGAGAAATAGCATGTGGTATTCCACTGCTGTCAACCAGTGAGAAATAGCATGTGGTATTCCACTGCTGTCAACCAGTGAGAAATAGCATGTGGTATTCCACTGCTGTCAACCAGTGAGAAATAGCATGTGGTATTCCACTGCTGTCAACCAGTGAGAAATAGCATGTGGTATTCCACTGCTGTCAACCAGTGAGAAATAGCATGTGGTATTCCACTGCTGTCAACCAGTGAGAAATAGCATGTGGTATTCCACTGTGAGAAATAGCATGTGGTATTCCACTGTGAGAAATAGCATGTGGTATTCCACTGTGAGAAATAGCATGTGGTATTCCACTGTGAGAAATAGCATGTGGTATTCCACTGTGAGAAATAGCATGTGGTATTCCACTGTGAGAAATAGCATGTGGTATTCCACTGTGAGAAATAGCATGTGGTATTCCACTGTGAGAAATAGCATGTGGTATTCCACTGCTGTCAACCAGTGAGAAATAGCATGTGGTATTCCACTGCTGTCAACCAGTGAGAAATAGCATGTGGTATTCCACTGCTGTCAACCAGTGAGAAATAGCATGTGGTATTCCACTGCTGTCAACCAGTGAGAAATAGCATGTGGTATTCCACTGCTGTCAACCAGTGAGAAATAGCATGTGGTATTCCACTGCTGTCAACCAGTGAGAAATAGCATGTGGTATTCCACTGCTGTCAACCAGTGAGAAATAGCATGTGGTATTCCACTGTGAGAAATAGCATGTGGTATTCCACTGTGAGAAATAGCATGTGGTATTCCACTGTGAGAAATAGCATGTGGTATTCCACTGTGAGAAATAGCATGTGGTATTCCACTGTGAGAAATAGCATGTGGTATTCCACTGTGAGAAATAGCATGTGGTATTCCACTGCTGTCAACCACTGAGAAATAGCATGTGGTATTCCACTGCTGTCAACCAGTGAGAAATAGCATGTGGTATTCCACTGCTGTCAACCAGTGAGAAATAGCATGTGGTATTCCACTGCTGTCAACCAGTGAGAAATAGCATGTGGTATTCCACTGCTGTCAACCAGTGAGAAATAGCATGTGGTATTCCACTGCTGTCAACCAGTGAGAAATAGCATGTGGTATTCCACTGCTGTCAACCAGTGAGAAATAGCATGTGGTATTCCACTGCTGTCAACCAGTGAGAAATAGCATGTGGTATTCCACTGCTGTCAACCAGTGAGAAATAGCATGTGGTATTCCACTGCTGTCAACCAGTGAGAAATAGCATGTGGTATTCCACTGCTGTCAACCAGTGAGAAATAGCATGTGGTATTCCACTGCTGTCAACCAGTGAGAAATAGCATGTGGTATTCCACTGCTGTCAACCAGTGAGAAATAGCATGTGGTATTCCACTGCTGTCAACCAGTGAGAAATAGCATGTGGTATTCCACTGCTGTCAACCAGTGAGAAATAGCATGTGGTATTCCACTGCTGTCAACCAGTGAGAAATAGCATGTGGTATTCCACTGTGAGAAATAGCATGTGGTATTCCACTGTGAGAAATAGCATGTGGTATTCCACTGTGAGAAATAGCATGTGGTATTCCACTGTGAGAAATAGCATGTGGTATTCCACTGTGATAAATAGCATGTGGTATTCCACTGTGTCAACCAGTGAGAAATAGCATGTGGTATTCCACTGCTGTCAACCAGTGAGAAATAGCATGTGGTATTCCACTGTGAGAAATAGCATGTGGTATTCCACTGTGAGAAATAGCATGTGGTATTCCACTGTGAGAAATAGCATGTGGTATTCCACTGTGAGAAATAGCATGTGGTATTCCACTGTGAGAAATAGCATGTGGTATTCCACTGCTGTCAACAAGTGAGAAATAGCATGTGGTATTCCACTGCTGTCAACCAGTGAGAAATAGCATGTGGTATTCCACTGCTGTCAACAAGTGAGAAATAGCATGTGGTATTCCACTGCTGTCAACCAGTGAGAAATAGCATGTGGTATTCCACTGCTGTCAACCAGTGAGAAATAGCATGTGGTATTCCACTGCTGTCAACCAGTGAGAAATAGCATGTGGTATTCCACTGCTGTCAACCAGTGAGAAATAGCATGTGGTATTCCACTGCTGTCAACCAGTGAGAAATAGCATGTGGTATTCCACTGTGAGAAATAGCATGTGGTATTCCACTGTGAGAAATAGCATGTGGTATTCCACTGTGAGAAATAGCATGTGGTATTCCACTGTGAGAAATAGCATGTGGTATTCCACTGTGAGAAATAGCATGTGGTATTCCACTGCTGTCAACCAGTGAGAAATAGCATGTGGTATTCCACTGCTGTCAACCAGTGAGAAATAGCATGTGGTATTCCACTGCTGTCAACCAGTGAGAAATAGCATGTGGTATTCCACTGCTGTCAACCAGTGAGAAATAGCATGTGGTATTCCACTGCTGTCAACCAGTGAGAAATAGCATGTGGTATTCCACTGCTGTCAACAGTGAGAAATAGCATGTGGTATTCCACTGCTGTCAACCAGTGAGAAATAGCATGTGGTATTCCACTGCTGTCAACCAGTGAGAAATAGCATGTGGTATTCCACTGCTGTCAACCAGTGAGAAATAGCATGTGGTATTCCACTGCTGTCAACCAGTGAGAAATAGCATGTGTATTCCACTATGAGAAATAGCATGTGGTATTCCACTGTGAGAAATAGCATGTGGTATTCCACTGTGAGAAATAGCATGTGGTATTCCACTGTGAGAAATAGCATGTGGTATTCCACTGTGAGAAATAGCATGTGGTATTCCACTGTGAGAAATAGCATGTGGTATTCCACTGCTGTCAACCAGTGAGAAATAGCATGTGGTATTCCACTGCTGTCAACCAGTGAGAAATAGCATGTGGTATTCCACTGTGAGAAATAGCATGTGGTATTCCACTGTGAGAAATAGCATGTGGTATTCCACTGTGAGAAATAGCATGTGGTATTCCACTGTGAGAAATAGCATGTGGTATTCCACTGCTGTCAACCAGTGAGAAATAGCATGTGGTATTCCACTGCTGTCAACCAGTGAGAAATAGCATGTGGTATTCCACTGCTGTCAACCAGTGAGAAATAGCATGTGGTATTCCACTGCTGTCAACCAGTGAGAAATAGCATGTGGTATTCCACTGCTGTCAACCAGTGAGAAATAGCATGTGGTATTCCACTGCTGTCAACCAGTGAGAAATAGCATGTGGTATTCCACTGTGAGAAATAGCATGTGGTATTCCACTGTGAGAAATAGCATGTGGTATTCCACTGCTGTCAACCAGTGAGAAATAGCATGTGGTATTCCACTGCTGTCAACCAGTGAGAAATAGCATGTGGTATTCCACTGCTGTCAACCAGTGAGAAATAGCATGTGGTATTCCACTGCTGTCAACAAGTGAGAAATAGCATGTGGTATTCCACTGCTGTCAACCAGTGAGAAATAGCATGTGGTATTCCACTGCTGTCAACCAGTGAGAAATAGCATGTGGTATTCCACTGCTGTCAACCAGTGAGAAATAGCATGTGGTATTCCACTGCTGTCAACCAGTGAGAAATAGCATGTTGTATTCCACTATGAGAAATAGCATGTGGTATTCCACTGTGAGAAATAGCATGTGGTATTCCACTGTGAGAAATAGCATGTGGTATTCCACTGTGAGAAATAGCATGTGGTATTCCACTGTGAGAAATAGCATGTGGTATTCCACTGTGAGAAATAGCATGTGGTATTCCACTGCTGTCAACCAGTGAGAAATAGCATGTGGTATTCCACTGCTGTCAACCAGTGAGAAATAGCATGTGGTATTCCACTGTGAGAAATAGCATGTGGTATTCCACTGTGAGAAATAGCATGTGGTATTCCACTGTTAGAAATAGCATGTGGTATTCCACTGTGAGAAATAGCATGTGGTATTCCACTGTGAGAAATAGCATGTGGTATTCCACTGCTGTCAACCAGTGAGAAATAGCATGTGGTATTCCACTGCTGTCAACCAGTGAGAAATAGCATGTGGTATTCCACTGCTGTCAACCAGTGAGAAATAGCATGTGGTATTCCACTGCTGTCAACCAGTGAGAAATAGCATGTGGTATTCCACTGCTGTCAACCAGTGAGAAATAGCATGTGGTATTCCACTGCTGTCAACCAGTGAGAAATAGCATGTGGTATTCCACTGCTGTCAACCAGTGAGAAATAGCATGTGGTATTCCACTGCTGTCAACCAGTGAGAAATAGCATGTGGTATTCCACTGCTGTCAACCAGTGAGAAATAGCATGTGGTATTCCACTGCTGTCAACCAGTGAGAAATAGCATGTGGTATTCCACTGCTGTCAACCAGTGAGAAATAGCATGTGGTATTCCACTGCTGTCAACCAGTGAGAAATAGCATGTGGTATTCCACTGCTGTCAACCAGTGAGAAATAGCATGTGGTATTCCACTGCTGTCAACCAGTGAGAAATAGCATGTGGTATTCCACTGCTGTCAACCAGTGAGAAATAGCATGTGGTATTCCACTGCTGTCAACCAGTGAGAAATAGCATGTGGTATTCCACTGCTGTCAACCAGTGAGAAATAGCATGTGGTATTCCACTGTGAGAAATAGCATGTGGTATTCCACTGTGAGAAATAGCATGTGGTATTCCACTGTGAGAAATAGCATGTGGTATTCCACTGTGAGAAATAGCATGTGGTATTCCACTGTGAGAAATAGCATGTGGTATTCCACTGTGAGAAATAGCATGTGGTATTCCACTGCTGTCAACCAGTGAGAAATAGCATGTGGTATTCCACTGTGAGAAATAGCATGTGGTATTCCACTGCTGTCAACCAGTGAGAAATAGCATGTGGTATTCCACTGCTGTCAACCAGTGAGAAATAGCATGTGGTATTCCACTGCTGTCAACCAGTGAGAAATAGCATGTGGTATTCCACTGCTGTCAACCAGTGAGAAATAGCATGTGGTATTCCACTGCTGTCAACCAGTGAGAAATAGCATGTGGTATTCCACTGCTGTCAACCAGTGAGAAATAGCATGTGGTATTCCACTGCTGTCAACCAGTGAGAAATAGCATGTGGTATTCCACTGCTGTCAACCAGTGAGAAATAGCATGTGGTATTCCACTGCTGTCAACCAGTGAGAAATAGCATGTGGTATTCCACTGCTGTCAACCAGTGAGAAATAGCATGTGGTATTCCACTGCTGTCAACCAGTGAGAAATAGCATGTGGTATTCCACTGCTGTCAACCAGTGAGAAATAGCATGTGGTATTCCACTGCTGTCAACCAGTGAGAAATAGCATGTGGTATTCCACTGCTGTCAACCAGTGAGAAATAGCATGTGGTATTCCACTGTGAGAAATAGCTGTGGTATTCCACTGTGAGAAATAGCATGTGGTATTCCACTGCTGTCAACCAGTGAGAAATAGCATGTGGTATTCCACTGCTGTCAACCAGTGAGAAATAGCATGTGGTATTCCACTGCTGTCAACCAGTGAGAAATAGCATGTGGTATTCCACTGCTGTCAACCAGTGAGAAATAGCATGTGGTATTCCACTGCTGTCAACCAGTGAGAAATAGCATGTGGTATTCCACTGCTGTCAACCAGTGAGAAATAGCATGTGGTATTCCACTGCTGTCAACCAGTGAGAAATAGCATGTGGTATTCCACTGCTGTCAACCAGTGAGAAATAGCATGTGGTATTCCACTATGAGAAATAGCATGTGGTATTCCACTGTGAGAAATAGCATGTGGTATTCCACTGTGAGAAATAGCATGTGGTATTCCACTGTGAGAAATAGCATGTGGTATTCCACTGTGAGAAATAGCATGTGGTATTCCACTGTGAGAAATAGCATGTGGTATTCCACTGCTGTCAACCGTGAGAAATAGCATGTGGTATTCCACTGCTGTCAACCAGTGAGAAATAGCATGTGGTATTCCACTGTGAGAAATAGCATGTGGTATTCCACTGTGAGAAATAGCATGTGGTATTCCACTGTGAGAAATAGCATGTGGTATTCCACTGTGAGAAATAGCATGTGGTATTCCACTGTGAGAAATAGCATGTGGTATTCCACTGCTGTCAACCAGTGAGAAATAGCATGTGGTATTCCACTGCTGTCAACCAGTGAGAAATAGCATGTGGTATTCCACTGCTGTCAACCAGTGAGAAATAGCATGTGGTATTCCACTGCTGTCAACCAGTGAGAAATAGCATGTGGTATTCCACTGCTGTCAACCAGTGAGAAATAGCATGTGGTATTCCACTGCTGTCAACAAGTGAGAAATAGCATGTGGTATTCCACTGCTGTCAACCAGTGAGAAATAGCATGTGGTATTCCACTGCTGTCAACCAGTGAGAAATAGCATGTGGTATTCCACTGCTGTCAACCAGTGAGAAATAGCATGTGGTATTCCACTGCTGTCAACCAGTGAGAATAGCATGTGTATTCCCTTGAGAAATAGCATGTGGTATTCCACTGTGAGAAATAGCATGTGGTATTCCACTGTGAGAAATAGCATGTGGTATTCCACTGTGAGAAATAGCATGTGGTATTCCACTGTGAGAAATAGCATGTGGTATTCCACTGTGAGAAATAGCATGTGGTATTCCACTGCTGTCAACCAGTGAGAAATAGCATGTGGTATTCCACTGCTGTCAACCAGTGAGAAATAGCATGTGGTATTCCACTGTGAGAAATAGCATGTGGTATTCCACTGTGAGAAATAGCATGTGGTATTCCACTGTGAGAAATAGCATGTGGTATTCCACTGTGAGAAATAGCATGTGGTATTCCACTGCTGTCAACCAGTGAGAAATAGCATGTGGTATTCCACTGCTGTCAACCAGTGAGAAATAGCATGTGGTATTCCACTGCTGTCAACCAGTGAGAAATAGCATGTGGTATTCCACTGCTGTCAACCAGTGAGAAATAGCATGTGGTATTCCACTGCTGTCAACCAGTGAGAAATAGCATGTGGTATTCCACTGCTGTCAACCAGTGAGAAATAGCATGTGGTATTCCACTGCTGTCAACCAGTGAGAAATAGCATGTGGTATTCCACTGCTGTCAACCAGTGAGAAATAGCATGTGGTATTCCACTGTGAGAAATAGCATGTGGTATTCCACTGTGAGAAATAGCATGTGGTATTCCACTGTGAGAAATAGCATGTGGTATTCCACTGTGAGAAATAGCATGTGGTATTCCACTGTGAGAAATAGCATGTGGTATTCCACTGCTGTCAACCACTGAGAAATAGCATGTGGTATTCCACTGCTGTCAACCAGTGAGAAATAGCATGTGGTATTCCACTGCTGTCAACCAGTGAGAAATAGCATGTGGTATTCCACTGCTGTCAACCAGTGAGAAATAGCATGTGGTATTCCACTGCTGTCAACCAGTGAGAAATAGCATGTGGTATTCCACTGCTGTCAACCAGTGAGAAATAGCATGTGGTATTCCACTGCTGTCAACCAGTGAGAAATAGCATGTGGTATTCCACTGCTGTCAACCAGTGAGAAATAGCATGTGGTATTCCACTGCTGTCAACCAGTGAGAAATAGCATGTGGTATTCCACTGCTGTCAACCAGTGAGAAATAGCATGTGGTATTCCACTATGAGAAATAGCATGTGGTATTCCACTGTGAGAAATAGCATGTGGTATTCCACTGTGAGAAATAGCATGTGGTATTCCACTGTGAGAAATAGCATGTGGTATTCCACTGTGAGAAATAGCATGTGGTATTCCACTGTGAGAAATAGCATGTGGTATTCCACTGTGTCAACCAGTGAGAAATAGCATGTGGTATTCCACTGCTGTCAACCAGTGAGAAATAGCATGTGGTATTCCACTGTGAGAAATAGCATGTGGTATTCCACTGTGAGAAATAGCATGTGGTATTCCACTGTGAGAAATAGCATGTGGTATTCCACTGCTGTCAACCAGTGAGAAATAGCATGTGGTATTCCACTGCTGTCAACCAGTGAGAAATAGCATGTGGTATTCCATGCTGTCAACCAGTGAGAAATAGCATGTGGTATTCCACTGCTGTCAACCAGTGAGAAATAGCATGTGGTATTCCACTGCTGTCAACCAGTGAGAAATAGCATGTGGTATTCCACTGCTGTCAACCAGTGAGAAATAGCATGTGGTATTCCACTGCTGTCAACCAGTGAGAAATAGCATGTGGTATTCCACTGTGAGAAATAGCATGTGGTATTCCACTGTGAGAAATAGCATGTGGTATTCCACTGCTGTCAACCAGTGAGAAATAGCATGTGGTATTCCACTGCTGTCAACCAGTGAGAAATAGCATGTGGTATTCCACTGCTGTCAACCAGTGAGAAATAGCATGTGGTATTCCACTGCTGTCAACAGTGAGAAATAGCATGTGGTATTCCACTGCTGTCAACCAGTGAGAAATAGCATGTGGTATTCCACTGCTGTCAACCAGTGAGAAATAGCATGTGGTATTCCACTGCTGTCAACCAGTGAGAAATAGCATGTGGTATTCCACTGCTGTCAACCAGTGAGAAATAGCATGTGGTATTCCACTATGAGAAATAGCATGTGGTATTCCACTGTGAGAAATAGCGTGGTATTCCACTGTGAGAAATAGCATGTGGTATTCCACTGTGAGAAATAGCATGTGGTATTCCACTGTGAGAAATAGCATGTGGTATTCCACTGTGAGAAATAGCATGTGGTATTCCACTGCTGTCAACCAGTGAGAAATAGCATGTGGTATTCCACTGCTGTCAACAAGTGAGAAATAGCATGTGGTATTCCACTGTGAGAAATAGCATGTGGTATTCCACTGTGAGAAAATAGCATGTGGTATTCCACTGTGAGAAATAGCATGTGGTATTCCACTGTGAGAAATAGCATGTGGTATTCCACTGCTGTCAACCAGTGAGAAATAGCATGTGGTATTCCACTGCTGTCAACCAGTGAGAAATAGCATGTGGTATTCCACTGCTGTCAACCAGTGAGAAATAGCATGTGGTATTCCACTGCTGTCAACCAGTGAGAAATAGCATGTGGTATTCCACTGTGGAACCAGTGATAAATAGCATGTGGTATTCCACTGCTGTCAACCAGTGAGAAATAGCATGTGGTATTCCACTGCTGTCAACCAGTGAGAAATAGCATGTGGTATTCCACTGCTGTCAACCAGTGAGAAATAGCATGTGGTATTCCACTGCTGTTAACCAGTGAGAAATAGCATGTGGTATTCCACTGCTGTCAACCAGTGAGAAATAGCATGTGGTAATCCACTGCTGTCAACCAGTGAGAAATAGCATGTGGTATTCCACTGCTGTCAACCAGTGAGAAATAGCATGTGGTATTCCACTGCTGTCAACCAGTGAGAAATAGCATGTGGTATTCCACTGCTGTCAACCAGTGAGAAATAGCATGTGGTATTCCACTGCTGTCAACCAGTGAGAATAGCATGTGGTATTCCACTGTGGAGAAATAGCATGTGGTATTCCACTGTGAGAAATAGCATGTGGTATTCCACTGCTGTCAACCAGTGAGAAATAGCATGTGGTATTCCACTGTGAGAAATAGCATGTGGTATTCCACTGTGAGAAATAGCATGTGGTATTCCACTGTGAGAAATAGCATGTGGTATTCCACTGTGAGAAATAGCATGTGGTATTCCACTGTGAGAAATAGCATGTGGTATTCCACTGTGAGAAATAGCATGTGGTATTCCACTGTGAGAATAGCATGTGGTATTCCACTGTGAGAAATAGCATGTGGTATTCCACTGTGAGAAATAGCATGTGGTATTCCACTGCTGTCAACCAGTGAGAAATAGCATGTGGTATTCCACTGCTGTCAACCAGTGAGAAATAGCATGTGGTATTCCACTGCTGTCAACCAGTGAGAAATAGCATGTGGTATTCCACTGCTGTCAACCAGTGAGAAATAGCATGTGGTATTCCACTGCTGTCAACCAGTGAGAAATAGCATGTGGTATTCCACTGCTGTCAACCAGTGAGAAATAGCATGTGGTATTCCACTGCTGTCAACCAGTGAGAAATAGCATGTGGTATTCCACTGCTGTCAACCAGTGAGAAATAGCATGTGGTATTCCACTGCTGTCAACCAGTGAGAAATAGCATGTGGTATTCCACTGCTGTCAACCAGTGAGAAATAGCATGTGGTATTCCACTGCTGTCAACCAGTGAGAAATAGCATGTGGTATTCCACTGCTGTCAACCAGTGAGAAATAGCATGTGGTATTCCACTGCTGTCAACCAGTGAGAAATAGCATGTGGTATTCCACTGCTGTCAACCAGTGAGAAATAGCATGTGGTATTCCACTGCTGTCAACCAGTGAGAAATAGCATGTGGTATTCCACTGCTGTCAACCAGTGAGAAATAGCATGTGGTATTCCACTGCTGTCAACCAGTGAGAAATAGCATGTGGTATTCCACTGCTGTCAACCAGTGAGAATAGCATGTTATTCCACTTGAGAAATAGCATGTGGTATTCCACTGTGAGAAATAGCATGTGGTATTCCACTGTGAGAAATAGCATGTGGTATTCCACTGTGAGAAATAGCATGTGGTATTCCACTGTGAGAAATAGCATGTGGTATTCCACTGTGAGAAATAGCATGTGGTATTCCACTGTGAGAAATAGCATGTGGTATTCCACTGTGAGAAATAGCATGTGGTATTCCACTGTGAGAAATAGCATGTGGTATTCCACTGTGAGAAATAGCATGTGGTATTCCACTGTGAGAAATAGCATGTGGTATTCCACTGTGAGAAATAGCATGTGGTATTCCACTGTGAAGGTATCCACTGTGAGAAATAGCATGTGGTATTCCACTGCTGTCAACCAGTGAGAAATAGCATGTGGTATTCCACTGCTGTCAACCAGTGAGAAATAGCATGTGGTATTCCACTGCTGTCAACCAGTGAGAAATAGCATGTGGTATTCCACTGCTGTCAACCAGTGAGAAATAGCATGTGGTATTCCACTGCTGTCAACCAGTGAGAAATAGCATGTGGTATTCCACTGCTGTCAACCAGTGAGAAATAGCATGTGGTATTCCACTGCTGTCAACCAGTGAGAAATAGCATGTGGTATTCCACTGCTGTCAACAGTGAGAAATAGCATGTGGTATTCCACTGCTGTCAACCAGTGAGAAATAGCATGTGGTATTCCACTGCTGTCAACCAGTGAGAAATAGCATGTGGTATTCCACTGCTGTCAACAGTGAGAAATAGCATGTGGTATTCCACTGCTGTCAACCAGTGAGAAATAGCATGTGGTATTCCACTGCTGTCAACCAGTGAGAAATAGCATGTGGTATTCCACTGCTGTCAACCAGTGAGAAATAGCATGTGGTATTCCACTGCTGTCAACCAGTGAGAAATAGCATGTTGTATTCCACTGCTGGAATGACACATTTTATTTCACTGATAAACTTCTATTAAACTTCTATATTTCATTGGAAAGCATAAAATAAATATATTTATTTAATGCCAACGCCACGAAACAGCAGGGGAAAGAACATCCATGCCATTGATCTGAGTTTCTGATAATATCAAATCAGGGGAAACCTGGAAAATAGCAGGGGAAACCTGGAAAACAGCAGGGGAAACCTGGAAAACAGCAGGGGAAACCTGGAAAACAGCAGGGGAAACCTGGAAAACAGCAGGGGAAACCTGGAAAACAGCAGGGGAAACCTGGAACGCAGGGAAACCTGGAAAACAGCAGGGAACCTGGAAAAGGGGGTGAAACAGCAGGGGAACTGGAAAACAGCAGGGGAACTGGAAAACAGCGGGTGGAAAACGGGGCTGAAACAGCAGGGGAACCTGGAAAAAGCAGGGGAAACCTGGAAAACAGCAGGGGAAACCTGGAAAACAGCAGGGGAAACCTGGAAAACAGCAGGGGAAACCTGGAAAACAGCAGGGGAAACCTGGAAAACAGCAGGGGAAACAACACCTACACCATTGATCTGAGTTTCTGATAATATCAAATCAGGGGAAACCTGGAAAACAGCAGGGGAAACCTGGAAAACAGCAGGGGAAACCTGATGTTTTCCGAGCAATTATCGATTATTAATCCTATTAATAGTCGAATTAGCACGTGACTTAATTTATGACGTGACTTGAGCCAAAAGTGAGTCACCTGCATATGTTGATTAAACTGTATCATTGGCCGCCATTTCATCAGAACGGTAAGTCCTAAATTCACTAATGCTGAATCAATCCGTTACCACAAAACCGTAATAATTACAATCAGTCATCACAATAATATTAAAAAATGAAAACGAGGCTATGGAAGCAATCTCGTATTTTTGGGAATGATCTTCATTCTTGTATAACTGTGGTTGGTCGGAGGTTTCCGAAAAAATTCTGTTTCTATTTTTAATGATCGTATCTTGCAGAGAATAGTTGTCATTGTTGAAATTAACACCCGCAAAAATGTGGGTGAATATAGATGGCGCTACGCTCGGAAATCAGGTTTCACAAGGCTGTCGCTTAGCAAGAAGTAAAAATGTGAAAAATCAAAATACTGGAACCAAGGCTATCGTATCGACACATTCGACAAGAAACTTGATGACATGCAGAGGTTTCAGTTACAAATAAGATGTACACATGTTAATATTGTACAAAAAGGAGTTGCCATGCAACCCATATAAAGTAGTCTCACATACAAAATGTAGAAACACTTACATAACACCTGATTCTCCTGTACAGTGCTTGATACCCTAGGTGACATCATTGCACTACTTGTTACCATGGATACATCGTTTCTCGTCGACAACCCTAAACCCATGCTAGTGTGACATGCTGCCATTGCTGAATATTTCCGTTTATGGTTACATAAGTTACCAGCATCCTCTACACTAGTTGCTGATTGCTTCCATTTGATGCTGATCACCTTACTAGAGAAGTCGAAGACTTTCTCGATGTGCAGAGGGCAGTCTAGACCGCATTTACATGTTCCTTCAGTAATCAGGTACTGTTTTACACTGTCTGTAGAAGTGAGCCTGGTGCATGTGGGACTGCAATAATACTAACAGGTTTAATATTACTGTAACTGTATCGCTGTAGCATGTCACAAATTACATATTAAAATTTTACATTTTACATAAATATACGATAAATAAGATTGCATTGCCAAATCACAGACCTGGGCAACGTCAGGACCTGTGCTAGCGATCGTCAAAATATCCATTGACTAAAAAATACGAAAAGGAGAAAATAAAAAATGAAACGCATTGAGCAGCATTTCATTTTAGCGCCAAGCAGAGTTGTAGCAACATGTTTACAAGTTTTACATGTACTTGTGTTGGTGGTTCTGCTCAAACATGAACTGAGTGCGGGTCTGGCTCCTGCAGTCTACTTGCTACCACTACCATGAAATCCCCAAGTCTCATTTTAGAATGGCTTGTGACATCCCAGGTACTCAAACTCAAATTCAGTATTAAATAGTTGTAACTTACCTATAATACACAATGGAGTCTCCTTCTAGAGCCCTTACCCAACCATATGGTACTACAATTGTGTGTGGGTCAGATCCACTTGGAGTAGTTGGGGATTCAGGTACAATATCTTCTACTTTCAGATTTTGTGTAAGATTCTGTTTCACGGAAACAGCTTCACTTGTTGTAGTCTGCAAGGTAGTGCTTGATTTAATTTCATTTGTACACACCTTTAATGATACTGTTGCTTTGGAAAGCACATTTGACAATGTTGTAACGACATCAGTTAAAGTTGCGCTGGATGTCGTGACGATGCTCGATGCTTTTGAGGAACACAACTTTTGAACACTTGTCTTCGTCTGCGGACCTTTAACAGTTTTGCAGTTCACAATAGATGTAGAAATATTGTTAACTACTCTTGTTTGATTTGAGAACTGTCCTATATTCCAGTTGTTAAATTCAGCATTTATATTACTATCTGTGGCTGTCCTAACTTGCATATTGTTGATATTTGAACTCATAGTAGGAACACATTGATTGGTCAATAATGTGGCAGTCTGATTTGAAGCACCAATTAAATTTCTTGTAGCATTTTGATCACCGGCTGTTGTTGTAACCACAGCCTGTTGGGACCCAACTGAATTCAAAGCGAGGTTTTGTAGAAATGGGTGTGGTAAACTCTGCATATGGTGGTGTAAGAGAAAATGCCCAAAACTTGGCAGTGACTGGTTATGTCCCGATGCCTGGTGAACTAGATTTTGCTGGTTTTGTAAAGTTTGGTTCAAGTGTGAAGCTCCCTGGTTTGCTATATGAGCTAATAGTTGCATTTGTTGATTTGTAATTCCAGTATTTGGATTCTGAGCACTTGCTTTTGTCATATTTTCTAAACTTCCATTCCCAGTTGGTGATTGGTTAACAGAAATGATTCCCATATTTTGATTCGCTATCACTTGTGACTGTGACAGTATTCCCGGAAGTTGATTGGTCAAAATATTTTGGGCAGGTCCAAACACCTGTTGGTTTACATTCGGAACGATGCCAGCGTTCTGCATAAACACATTCTGATTCAGTCCTGGAGATACAAAGTTCTCACTCTGTAAAATCATTCCACCATTTTGTGCCTGCACCAACACATTATTACTTTGACCTTGAGATAATATCTGACCTTGACCTTGAGTCAACAACTGCTGCTGCTGAGGAGTAAATTGTGCAATATTTGGGCTCTGAACTGCAAACTGGTTATGATTTTGAATTGCAAACTGCTGGTTAGGGCTCTGTAGAGCAAATTGCTGGTTTGGGCTCTGAAGCATTAACTGTTGTGTAGGGCTCTGTATCATGAGCTGACCATTAGCATTCTGGAAGGCAATTTGCTGCTGGTTCTGCTGCTGTAATGTAGCTAACTGGGGATCAAACCCAGCAGACTGCAGGAACTGTTGTTGTTCTATCGGGGATAGTGTGGTTGTACCCAACTGCGGGGGGCTCAACTGTAGAGCAACTCCTGGACCCTGCACTCCCTGGTTTACAACAGCAAAGTTCCTTGGCATCAGCTGATAATTAGCAGTAAATACTCCCCTAGAACCTGAAACAGAGTTAGGAATAGAGTGCATGTATGACACGCAATAATAAGTAGGAACGACAGTAAATACTCCACTAGGACATGAAACAGAGTTAGGAATAGAGTGCATGTATGACACGCAATAACAAGTGGTACAGTAAATACTCCACTAGGACATGAAACAGAGTTAGGAATAGAGTGCATGTATAACACGCAATAACAAGTAGGACAGTAAAGTAAATACTCCACTAGGACATGAAACAGAGCTAGGAATAGAGTGCATGTATAACACGCAATAACAAGTATAGTACAGTAAAGTAAATACTCCACTAGGACATGAAACAGAGCTAGGAATAGAGTGCATGTATAACACGCAATAATAAGTAGGACAGTAAATACTTCACTAGGACCTGAAACAGAGCTAGGAATAGAGGGCATGTATAACACGCAATAACAAGTAGTACAGTAAATACTCCACTAGGACATGAAACAGAGTTAGGAATAGAGTGCATGTATGACACGCAATAACAAGTAGTACAGTAAAGTAAATACTCCACTAGGACATGAAACAGAGTTAGGAATAGAGTGCATGTATGACACGCAATAACAATCTAGTACAGTAAATACCATCGGATTCCTAGCATGTGAGTGCACTCTGAATAGTGTGTGAATTGTGTAATTAATGTGCATGAAATATATGGGTTTGTCTCCCCGGGTTAATTTGTTGATTATAAATAATATTTGTCTTTCTGTTATTTATTGGTGAATAAAACATGGTTTGGAGTTCTTACATGTACGTGTATGAATTAATCACAACCGTTAAATTTATAATTATTTTATTTCCATTCTAAGATGACCAAAATATCAAAATAGTTGATGTTATTTTTTGGCTGAACCATTTTAGAAAATATATAGAGTTATACCCTAACCCTAACCCGAACCTATGCTCGGCGTAAATCCCACATATAGAGTGGTGGAACCTATGCTCGGCGTAAATCCCACATATAGAGTGGTGGAATCTATGCTCGGCGTAAATCCCACATATAGAGTGGTGGAATCTATGCTCGGCGTAAATCCCACATATAGAGTGGTGGAACCTATGCTCGGCGTAAATCCCACATATAGAGTGGTGGAACCTATGCTCGGCGTAAATCCCACATATAGAGTGGTGGAACCTATGCTCGGCGTAAATCCCACATATAGAGTGGTGGAACCTATGCTCGGCGTAAATCCCACATATAGAGTGGTGGAACCTATGCTCGGCGTAAATCCCACATATAGAGTGGTGGAACCTATGCTCGGCGTAAATCCCCATATAGAGTGGTGGAACCTATGCTCGGCGTAAATCCCACATATAGAGTGGTGGAACCTATGCTCGGCGTAAATCCCACATATAGAGTGGTGGAACCTATGCTCGGCGTAAATCCCACATAGAGTGGTGGAACCTATGCTCGGCGTAAATCCCACATATAGAGTGGTGGAACCTATGCTCGGCGTAAATCCCACATATAGAGTGGTGGAACCTATGCTCGGCGTAAATCCCACATATAGAGTGGTGGAACCTATGCTCGGCGTAAATCCCACATATAGAGTGGTGGAACCTATGCTCGGCGTAAATCCCACATATAGAGTGGTGGAACCTATGCTCGGCGTAAATCCCACATATAGAGTGGTGGAACCTATGCTCGGCGTAAATCCCACATATAGAGTGGTGGAACCTATGCTCGGCGTAAATCCCACATATAGAGTGGTGGAACCTATGCTCGGCGTAAATCCCACATATAGAGTGGTGGAACCTATGCTCGGCGTAAATCCCACATATAGTGTGGTGGAACCTATGCTCGGCGTAAATCCCACATATAGAGTGGTGGAACCTATGCTCGGCGTAAATCCCACATATAGTGTGGTGGAACCTATGCTCGGCGTAAATCCCACATATAGTGTGGTGGAACCTATGCTCGGCGTAAATCCCACATATAGAGTGGTGGAACCTATGCTCGGCGTAAATCCCACATATAGTGTGGTGGAACCTATGCTCGGCGTAAATCCCACATATAGTGGTGGCACCTATGCTCGGCGTAAATCCCACATATAGAGTGGTGGAACCTATGCTCGGCGTAAATCCCACATATAGAGTGGTGGAACCTATGCTACAATCTACCTATAGTGTGTGATCAGACGATACATTCTATGTAGTGATATTATCTGCCTATAGTGTGTGATCAGATGATACATTCTATGTAGTGATATTATCTACCTATAGAGTGTGATCAGACGATACATTCTATGTAGTGATATTATCTGCCTATAGAGTGTGATCAGACGATACATTCTATGTAGTGATATTATCTGCCTATAGAGTGTGATCAGACGATACATTCTATGTAGTGATATTATCTGCCTATAGAGTGTGATCAGATGATACATTCTATGTAGTGATATTATCTGCCTATAGCGTGTGATCAGATGATACATTCTATGTAGTGATATTATCTGCCTATAGAGTGTGATCAGATGATACATTCTATGTAGTGATATTATCTGCCTATAGAGTGTGATCAGACGATACATTCTATGTAGTGATATTATCTGCCTATAGAGTGTGATCAGATGATACATTCTATGTAGTGATATTATCTGCCTATAGAGTGATCAGATGATACATTCTATGTAGTGATATTATCTGCCTATAGAGTGTGATCAGACGATACATTCTATGTAGTGATATTATCTGCCTATAGAGTGTGATCAGACGATACATTCTATGTAGTGATATTATCTGCCTATAGAGTGTGATCAGATGATACATTCTATGTAGTGATATTATCTGCCTATAGCATGCATGCAAAGGGTTAAAGTGCAACGTTGAGGGGATTGTTGAATGGTATCAGTACTCGATGACATCATTCATTACACTGAATACAAGCAAAGTTATAATGTGACATCATGAATTAGGGTAGTGTAGCTACATGTATGGTTACTATATTAGTACATCTGTACTGTCATTAGTACATGTGTACTGTCATTAGTACATGTGTACTGTCATTAACCCACATGGCTCGTTTTACATAAAATTCTAAGTGTGTCAGTTCTAAATGGGAACCTCTTCGAGTCAACAATGAATAGCTTACCAACTATTTGTTGGGGACCAGCATGCTGAGCCAATAATGAATAACGTACCTAATATTTGTTGGGGACCAGCATGCTGAGCCAATAATGAATAACTTACCTAATATTTGTTGGGGACCAGCCTGCTGAGCCAACAACTGTTGTTGTTGCCCCAGAAAGCTAGGTGTTGGTTGTCCAACGAAGTGTAGACCAGTCTGTGCTGCCATAACGGTTTGGTTTCCAGCTTGCTGCTGATTGTTGATGGGCAATACTGCTTGTTGTATGACATTCTGTGGCGTACCAGATGGTTTAACTGATGCATTCTGGGTAAATATTTGCTGAATTCCCGGCACTTGTTGCAGAATCTGACTCGTTGATTGTGCTTGACTGTTTGCAACATTCATACCGAAATTTAATGAAACAAAACCGGAATTATCCATTCTGGAAAGTCTCCGTGATGATGAAATGTTCCATTTTCACGTGAATCTCCATATCTTCAGACTACTAATGTAACCCAACCAGGATGTAGTATCTTCTCTTACCCATCATAACGCTGCATGCAACCTTCCACTTCACCTGCATAACAAGCAAATTCATCGAACTTATTTTCTTCTAAAATGTGGTCAAAATAAAGAAGTTTTACAATGACAGGAAGGAACTTCATTTATTTTATATTTACGGTAATACAATTTATTAATTGCTGAGAGGCATTTTCAAGAAAAGTTGTCAACTTTTACACTTTAGAAATAACCCACAGAAATGATAGTTGATACTTTGCGTTACTATCTCCCTACATCAAGTTCCATAGGGCTAGAGCATGTATATGTATAGAGCTATATTGTATAGAGCATGCATATTGTATAGAGCATGTATATGTATAGAGCATGTATATTATAGAGCATGTATATGTATAGAGCATGTATATGTATAGAGCATGTATAGAGCATGTATATGTATATAGCATGTATATGTATAGAGCATGTATATGTATAGAGCATGTATATGTATAGAGCATGTATATGTATATAGCATGTATATGTATAGAGCATGTATATGTATAGAGCATGTATATGTATATAGCATGTATATGTATAGAGCATGTATATGTATAGAGTGTTTGTTAGAGCATGATATGTATAGAGCATGTATATGGAAGAGCATGATAATAGAGCATGTATATTGTATAGAGCATGTATATGTATAGAGCATGTATATGTATAGAGCATGTATATGTATAGAGCATGCATATTGTATAGAGCATGTATATGTATAGAGCATGTATATGTATGTATAGTGCATGTATATGTATAGAGCATGTATATGTATAGAGCATGTATATTATAGAGCATGTATATGTATAGAGCATGTATATGTATAGAGCATGTATATGTATAGAGCATGTATATTATAGAGCATGTATATGTATAGAGCATGTATATGTATAGAGCATGTATATGTATAGAGCATGTATATGTATAGAGCATGTATATGTATAGAGCATGTATATGTATAGAGCATGTATATTGCATAGAGCATGTATATGTATAGAGCATGTATATGTATAGAGCATGTATATGTATAGAGCATGTATATGTATAGAGCATGTATATGTATAGAGCTATATATAGAGCATGTTATGTATAGAGCATGTATATGCATAGAGCATGTATATGTATAGAGCATGTATATGTATTATAGAGCATGTATATGTAGAGCATGTATATGTATAGAGCATGTATATGCATAGAGCATGTATATGTATAGAGCTATGTATAGAGCATGTATATGTATAGAGCATGTATATGTATAGAGCATGTATATTGCATAGAGCATGTATATTGTATAGAGCATGTATATGTATAGAGCATGTATATGTATAGAGCATGTATATTGTATAGAGCATGTATATGTATAGAGCATGTATATGTATAGAGCATGTATATGTATAGAGCATGTATATGTATAGAGCATTGTATAGAGCATGTATATATAGAGCATGTATATGTATAGAGCATGTATATGTATAGAGCATGTATATGTATAGAGCATGTATATTGCATGTGTTTGTATAGAGCATGTATATGTTAGAGCATGTATATTGCATAGAGCATGTATATGTATAGAGCATGTATATTGCATAGAGCATGTATATGTATAGAGCATGTATATGTATGTATAGAGCATGTATATGTATAGAGCATGTATATGTATGTATAGAGCATGTATATGTATAGAGCATGTATATGTATAGAGCATGTATATTGCATAGAGCATGTATATGTATAGAGCTGTATTGTATAGAGCATGTATATGTATAGAGCATGTATATGTATAGAGCATGTATATGTATAGAGCATGTATATGTATAGAGCATGTATATTGCATAGAGCATGTATATGTATAGAGCATGTATATGTATAGAGCATGTATATTGTATAGAGCATGTATATGTATAGAGCATGTATATGTATAGAGCATGTATATAGCATGTATATGTATAGAGCTATATTGTATAGAGCATGTATATGTATGTATAGAGCATGTATATGTATAGAGCATGTATATGTATAGAGCATGTATAGAGCATGTATATGTATGTATAGAGCATGTATATGTATAGAGCATGTATATGTATGTATAGAGCATGTATATGTATAGAGCATGTATATGTATAGAGCATGTATATGTATAGAGCATGTATATGTATAGAGCATGTATATGTATAGAGCTATATTGTATAGAGAATGTATATGTATAGAGCTATATTGTATAGAGCATGCATATTGTATAGAGCATGTATATGTATAGAGCATGTATATGTATGTATAGAGCATGTATATGTATAGAGCATGCATATGTATAGAGCATGCATATGTATAGAGCATGTATATATATAGAGCATGTATATTGTATAGAGCATGCATATGTATAGAGCATGTATATGTATAGAGCATGTATATGTATAGAGCATGTATATGTATAGAGCATGTATATGTATAGAGCATGTATATGTATAGAGCTATATTGTATAGAGAATGTATATGTATAGAGCTATATTGTATAGAGCATGCATATTGTATAGAGCATGTATATGTATAGAGCATGTATATGTATAGAGCATGTATATGTATGTATAGAGCATATGTATGTATAGAGCATGCATATGTATAGAGCATGCATATGTATAGAGCATGTATATATATAGAGCATGTATATTGTATAGAGCATGCATATGTATAGAGCATGCATATGTATAGAGCATGTACATGTATAGAGCATGTATATTGTATAGAGCATGCATATGTATAGAGCATGCATATGTATAGAGCATGTATATGTATAGAGCATGTATATGTATAGAGCTATATTGTATAGAGCATGTATATGTATAGAGCATGTATATTGTATAGAGCATGTATATGTATAGAGCATGTATATGTATATAGCATGTATATTGTATAGAGCATGTATATGTATAGAGCATGTATATGCATAGAGCTATATTGTATAGAGCATGTATATGTATAGAGCATGTATATATATATAGAGCATGTATATGTATAGAGCATGTATATTGCATAGAGCATGTATATTGCATAGAGCATGTATATGTATAGAGCATGTATATGTATAGAGCATGTATAGAGCATGTATATGTATATAGCATGTATATTGCATAGAGCATGTATATGTATAGAGCATGTATATGTATAGAGCATGTATATGTATGTATAGAACATGTATATTGCATAGAGCATGTATATGTATAGAGCATGTATAGAGCATGTATATGCATAGAGCTATATTGTATAGAGCATGTATATGCATAGATCATGTATATGTATAGAGCATGTATATGTATAGAGCATGTATATAGCTATATTGTATAGAGCATGTATATTGCATAGAGCATGTATATGTATAGAGCATGTATATTGCATAGAGCATGTATATGTATAGAGCATGTATATTGCATAGAGCATGTATATGTATAGAGCATGTATATGTATAGAGCTATATTGTATAGAGCATGTATATGTATAGAGCATGTATTTGTATAGAGCTATATTGTACATGTAGCTTCACCAGCACCTCTCATCTGCATCATTTCTCCATACATGTACATGCAGTTCTGAGTTCAGGTGCTATACATTGGGTAAATGTCTGCGTACATCGTTTGTATTTTGCACTATGTTTGACTATTACTTCATGCTCATGTGAAGTTTACACACCATCTGGTACATTGTATGTCCTACATAAGTATTGTACATGACGTGTCACTGTCATCTAATACATAACAAAATGCAATTCATTTCATAATTTGCATGAAATTCACTTGCCACTGTCATAATCGTGAACTCTGGGTCTTTCACACATGAAGCGAATGTGCTACATTTGAGCTATCAAGACTTCCTGTTGCATTTTTCTTGATCTGGATTTCATACATTGTATTTACTTATGAAATATGGTAAGTTCTGTATTAGGCTCATAGTAACAAAATGTACATCTACTGATATGAAGCCAGCCACACGGGTGTTAAGATGCCATTTATTTATGTGTTCTGTGTCTATAGTATTAATAAAGAATTTATGACCGGCTCAGAACTGTGATTGCTAAATATGCATAGCCATACGGATTGCCGTGGTCCAGTGGTAGGGCGTTGGATTTGGAATCGATCGGTCTCGGTGTTGGAATTTCATTAAACCCGACAAAACTTTATAACATACATGTGTATAATGACCAGTTATTTGTCACATGTCAATAGGCTGAATTAGACATTTGTGCCAGGATACCGAAGACCACAGTTATATTTCTGTCATAAACGTAGCCAAATTCGTTATATGTAAATTAGTGTAATATTATTACAATGAAGATTTGTCTCCCTTTGGCACACATTTTGGGCAAAACAGCTGGACTGGCAGGTGATTTTTCCGTTAATTAAACAAATATTCAATAAATGACACCCTTAATATTATCTATTAATTGTGGCCCCATGCTGTGCTGCAAACTTCTGTTCTCAGTTAGTTACTGATGTTTCATCATTTAAACTATAAATCTAAATTACGTAGGTTTGCATAATTTCGAATCAAGATGGAACAGGTGCCCCGTGAAAATGTAAACAAAGCTACGTACGTTGAAAGAAATTATCTAATCACCTTTTTAAAACGGTTGTTTCGGTCATCATCTATACACGATTTACAGCTGTAGATACCATGCCAGGAACTATATCCCAGAAATTGAGATAAAGGCGTAATAACCTAAAAAGTATGTGTTTTTGCTGTACGTTTTAAAACAGGAAGTGGTTTCTGCGCCGACGCACTGTCCCACAATGCAGTGTTTGTCCTACTTTTTGTTTTCCACTTTCAGTTTCAGCAACATATTTCCTAAATGACTTTGGCGTGTCAGCGTGATAGTTATTTGAAGGAGGTAGCTATACGTTTATTGTTCTTAATACACGTTACTATCTGTGTGTACATAGTACATACAGTGGTCATGTCTCATAATTCATATAATAATATTAAGGTAGGCTATATGTTTACACCTTTGGCTTCGGTTTACATCAGCAATGTGCATGGTGTATCGAGACCTGTTGACAATGTGCCCGATGCCTCGTTAATGTGACAACTAGGCACATCGTCCACGATGGAGGACTTGAAGGTGGGGGGGCACCAATGCACACAGTTTTATTTGTAACCAGCACCTCATCATAACCTTGTAATGCCACCATTAGTTCTACACATTATTGGAAGAATACGTGCAATTACCAGCAATATGTTTAGTGTCTTGGCAATGTGTCAGATTCTTCAGAAACTTACCAACTACCTCAGCAATATCCCAGGTGTCTCGGGAATATGTCAGGTTCCACAGCAATGTGTCAGGTTCCCCAGTAATGTGTCAGGTTCCTCAGCAACGTGTCAGGTTCCTCAGCAACGTGTCAGGTTCCTCAGCAATGTGTCAGGTTCCTCAGCAATGTGTCATGTTCCCCAGCAATATGTCAGGTTCCCCAGCAATGTGTCAGGTTCCCCAGCAATGTGTCAGGTTCCTCAGCAATGTGTCAGGTGTATCAGCAATGTGTCAAGTTCCTCAGCAATGTGCCAGGTTCCTCAACAATGTGTCAGGTTCCTCAGCAATGTGTCAGGTTCCCCAGCAATGTGTCAGGTTCCCCAGCAATGTGTCAGGTTCCTCAGCAATGTGTCAGGTTCCTCAACAATGTGTCAGGTTCCTCAGCAATGTGTCAGGTGTATCAGCAATATGTCAGGTTCCTCAGCAATGTGTCCGGTTCCTCATCAATGTGTCAGGTTCCTCAGCAATGTGTCAGGTTCCTCAGCAATGTGTCAGGTGTATCAGCAATATGTCAGGTTCCCCAGCAATGTGTCAGGTTCCTCAGCAATGTGCCAGGTACCTCAATAATGTGTCAGGTTCCTCAGCAATGTGTCAGGTTCCTCATCAATGTGTCAGGTTCCTCAGCAATGTGTCATGTACCTCAACAATGTGTCATGTTCCTCAGCAATGTGTCAGGTTCCCCAGCAATGTGTTAGGTTCCTCAACAATGTGTCAGGTTCCTCAGCAATGTGTCAGGTGTATCAGCAATATGTCAGGTTCCTCAGCAATGTGTCAGGTTCCTCATCAATGTGTCAGGTACCTGAGCAATGTGTCAGGTTCCTCAGCAATGTGTCAGGTGTATCAGCAATATGTCAGGTTCCCCAGCAATGTGCCAGGTTCCTCAGCAATGTGTCAGGTTCTCCAGTAATGTGTCCGGTTCCTCAACAATGTGTCAGGTTCCTCAGCAATGTGTCAGTTTCCTCAGCAATGTGTCAGGTTCCTCATCAATGTGTCAGGTTCCTCAGCAATGTGTCAAGTTCCTCAGCAATGTGTCAGGTGTATCAGCAATATGTCAGGTGTATCAGCAATGTGTCAGGTGTATCAGCAATGTGACAGGTGTATCAGCAATATGTCAGGTGTATCAGCAATATGCCAGGTGTATCAGCAATGTGTCAGGTGTATAGCAATATGCCAGGTGTATCAGCAATATGTCAGGTGTATCAGTAATATGTCAGGTTTATCAGCAATATGTCAGGTGTATCAGCAATATGCCAGGTGTATCAGCAATATGCCAGGTGTATCAGCAATATGTCAGGTGTATCAGCAATATGTCAGGTGTATCAGCAATATGCCAGGTGTATCAGCAATATGTCAGGTGTATCAGTAATACGTCAGGTGTATCAGCAATATGTCAGGTGTATCAGCAATATGTCAGGTTTATCAGCAGGTGTATCAGCAATATGCCAGGTGTATCAGCAATATGTCAGGTGTATCAGCAGGTGTATCAGCAATGTGTCAGGTGTATCAGCAATATGTCAGGTGTATCAGCAATATGTCAGGTGTATCAGCAATATGTCAGGTGTATCAGCAATATGTCAGGTGTATCAGCAATATGTCAGGTGTATCAGCAATATGTCAGGTGTATCAGCAATATGTCAGGTGTATCAGCAATATGTCAGGTGTATCAATAATATGTCAGGTGTATCAGCAATATGTCAGGTGTATCAGCAATATGTCAGGTGTATCAATAATATGTCAGGTGTATCAGCAATATGTCAGGTGTATCAGCAATATGTCAGGTGTATCAATAATATGTCAGGTGTATCAGCAATATGTCAGGTGTATCAGCAATATGTCAGGTGTATCAATAATATGTCAGGTGTATCAGCAATATGTCAGGTGTATCAGCAATATGTCAGGTGTATCAATAATATGTCAGGTGTATCAGCAATATGTCAGGTGTATCAGCAATATGTCAGGTGCATCAATAATATGTCAGGTGTATCAGCAATATGTCAGGTGTATCAGCAATATGTCAGGTGCATCAATAATATGTCAGGTGTATCAGCAATATGTCAGGTGTATCAGCAATATGTCAGGTGCATCAATAATATGTCAGGTGTATCAGCAATATGTCAGGTGTATCAGCAATATGTCAGGTGCATCAATAATATGTCAGGTGTATCAGCAATAGGTCAGGTGTATCAGCAATGTGTCAGGTGTATCAGCAATATGTCAGGTGTATCAGCAATATGTCAGGTGTATCAGCAATATGTCAGGTGTATCAGCAATATGTCAGGTGTATCAGCAATATGTCAGGTGTATCAGCAATATGTCAGGTGTATCAGCAATATGTCAGGTGTATCAGCAATGTGTCAGGTGTATCAGCAATATGTCAGGTGTATCAGCAATATGTCAGGTGTATCAGCAATATGTCAGGTGTATCAGCAATATGTCAGGTGTATCAGCAATATGTCAGGTGTATCAGCAATATGTCAGGTGTATCAGCAATATGTCAGGTGTATCAGCAATGTGTCAGGTGTATCAGCAATGTGTCAGGTGTATCAGCAATGTGTCAGGTGTATCAGCAGGTGTATCAGCAATGTGTCAGGTGTATCAGCAATATGTCAGGTGTATCAGCAATATGTCAGGTGTATCAGCAGGTGTTCAGCAATATGTCAGGTGTATCAGCAGGTGTATCAGCAATATGTCAGGTGTATCAGCAATGTGTCAGGTGTATCAGCAATATGTCAGGTGTATCAGCAGGTGTATCAGCAATGTGTCAGGTGTATCAGCAATATGTCAGGTGTATCAGCAATATGTCAGGTGTATCAGCAATATGTCAGGTGTATCAGCAGGTGTATCAGCAATATGTCAGGTGTATCAGCAATATGTCAGGTGTATCAGCAATATGTCAGGTGTATCAGCAATATGTCAGGTGTATCAGCAATATGTCAGGTGTATCAGCAGGTGTATCAGCAATATGTCAGGTGTATCAGCAATATGTCAGGTGTATCAGCAATATGTCAGGTGTATCAGCAGGTGTATCAGCAATATGTCAGGTGTATCAGCAATATGTCAGGTGTATCAGCAATATGTCAGGTGTATCAGCAGGTGTATCAGCAATATGTCAGGTGTATCAGCAATATGTCAGGTGTATCAGCAGGTGTATCAGCAATATGTCAGGTGTATCAGCAATATGTCAGGTGTATCAGCATTGTGGTGTATCAGCAATATGTCAGGTGTATCAGAATTGTCAGGTGTATCAGCAATATGTCAGGTGTATCAGCAATGTGTCAGGTGTATCAGCAATATGTCAGGTGTATCAGCAATATGTCAGGTGTATCAGCAATATGTCAGGTGTATCAGCAATATGTCAGGTGTATCAGCAATATGTCAGGTGTATCAGCAATATGTCAGGTGTATCAGCAATATGGGTGTATCAGCAATATGTCAGGTGTATCAGCAATATGTCAGGTGTATCAGCAATATGTCAGGTGTATCAGCAATATGTCAGGTGTATCAGCAATATGTCAGGTGTATCAGCAGGTGTATCAGCAATATGTCAGGTGTATCAGCAGGTGATCAGCAATATGTCAGGTGTATCAGCAATATGTCAGGTGTATCAGCAATATGTCAGGTGTATCAGCAATATGTCAGGTGTATCAGCAGGTGTATCAGCAATATGTCAGGTGTATCAGCAATTGTCAGGTGTATCAGCAATATGTCAGGTGTATCAGCAATATGTCAGGTGTATCAGCAATATGTCAGGTGTATCAGCAGGTGTATCAGCAATATGTCAGGTGTATCAGCAATATGTCAGGTGTATCAGCAATATGTCAGGTGTATCAGCAATATGTCAGGTGTATCAGCAATATGTCAGGTGTATCAGCAGGTGTATCAGCAATATGTCAGGTGTATCAGCAATTGTCAGGTGTATCAGCAATATGTCAGGTGTATCAGCAATTGTCGGTGTATCAGCAATATGTCAGGTGTATCAGCAGGTGTATCAGCAATATGTCAGGTGTATCAGCAATATGTCAGGTGTATCAGCAATATGTCAGGTGTATCAGCAATATGTCAGGTGTATCAGCAATATGTCAGGTGTATCAGCAGGTGTATCAGCAATATGTCAGGTGTATCAGCAGGTGTATCAGCAATATGTCAGGTGTATCAGCAGGTGTATCAGCAATATGTCAGGTGTATCAGCAATATGTCAGGTGTATCAGCAATGTCAGGTGTATCAGCAATATGTCAGGTGTATCAGCAGGTGTATCAGCAATATGTCAGGTGTATCAGCAGGTGTATCAGCAATATGTCAGGTGTATCAGCAATATGTCAGGTGTATCAGCAGGTGTATCAGCAATATGTCAGGTGTATCAGCAGGTGTATCGGCAATATGTCAGGTGTATCAGCAATATGTCAGGTGTATCAGCAATATGTCAGGTGTATCAGCAGGTGTATCAGCAATATGTCAGGTGTATCAGCAATATGTCAGGTGTATCAGCAATATGTCAGGTGTATCAGCAGGTGTATCAGCAATATGTCAGGTGTATCAGCAATATGTCAGGTGTATCAGCAGGTGTATCAGCAATATGTCAGGTGTATCAGTAATATGTCAGGTGTATCAGTAATATGTCAGGTGTATCAGCAGGTGTATCAGCAATATGTCAGGTGTATCAGCAGGTGTATCAGCAATAGGTCAGGTGTATCAGCAATGTGTCAGGTGTATCAGCAATATGTCAGGTGTATCGGTAATGTGTCAGGTGTATCAGCAATATGACAGGTGCATCAGCAATGTGTCAGGTGTATCAGCAATATGTCAGGTGTATCGGCAATGTGTCAGGTGTATCAGCAATATGTCAGGTGTATCAGCAGGTGTATCAGCAATAGGTCAGGTGTATCAGCAATATGTCAGGTGTATCGGCAATGTGTCAGGTGTATCAGCAATATGACAGGTGCATCAGCAATGTGTCAGGTGTATCAGCAATATGTCAGGTGTATCGGCAATGTGTCAGGTGTATCAGCAATATGACAGGTGCATCAGCAATATGTCAGGTGTATCAGCAATATGTCAGGTGTATCAGCAGGTGTATCAGCAATGTGACAGGTGTATCGGCAATATGTCAGGTGTATCAGCAATATGTCAGGTGTATCAGCAATATGTCAGGTGCATCAATAATATGTCAGGTGTATCAGCAATATGTCAGGTGTATCAGCAATATGTCAGGTGCATCAATAATATGTCAGGTGTATCAGCAATGTGTCAGGTGTATCAGCAATTGTCAGGTGTATCAGCAATATGTCAGGTGTATCAGCAATATGTCAGGTGTATCAGCAATATGTCAGGTGTATCAGCAATATGTCAGGTGTATCAGCAATATGTCAGGTGTATCAGCAATATGTCAGGTGTATCAGCAATATGTCAGGTGTATCAGCAGGGATGAATATGTCAGGTGTATCAGCAATATGTCAGGTGTATCAGCAATATGTCAGGTGTATCAGCAATATATGTCAGGTGTATCAGCAATATGTCAGGTGTATCAGCAATATGTCAGGTGTATCAGCAATATGTCAGGTGTATCAGCAATATGTCAGGTGTATCAGCAATATGTCAGGTGTATCAGCAATATGTCAGGTGTATCAGCAATTGGGTGTATCATGTCAGGTGTATCAGCAATATGTCAGGTGCATCAGCAATTGTCAGGTGTATCAGCAATATGTCAGGTGTATCAGCAATTCAGGTGTATCAGTAATATGTCAGGTGTATCAGCAATATGTCAGGTGTATCAGCAATATGTCAGGTGTTGATGCAATATGTCAGGTGTATCAGCAATATGTCAGGTGTATCAGCAGTCAGGTGTATCAGCATTGTGGGTGATCAGCAATATGTCAGGTGCATCAGCAATATGTCAGGTGTATCAGCAATATGTCAGGTGTATCAGCAATATGTCAGGTGTATCAGCAATATGTCAGGTGTATCAGCAATATGTCAGGTGTATCAGCAGGTGCATCAGCAATATGTCAGGTGTATCAGCAATATGTCAGGTGTATCAGCAATATGTCAGGTGTATCAGCAGGTGCATCAGCAATATGTCAGGTATAACAGCAATGTGTCAGCTGTATCAGCAATATGTCAGGTGTATCAGCAATATGTCAGGTGTATCAGCAATATGTAGGTGTTGGGTGTGTTGTGGTGTTGTTGGGTGTGTTGTGGTTGTGTGTGTGTTCAGCAATATGTCAGGTGTGCTAAGTGTGCTCAGTACCTCGGCCTGTATATAATCCTTTGTGAATTCTGCTGTTTCATTATGTTACAACTTCTCTATGCTGTTACTGTAAGTACAATATGTATAGTTGATGAGGATGCAACTGTTGTAGTTATGTTCTGTAAGTACAATATGTATAGTTGATGAGGATGCAACTGTTGCAGTTACTGTAAGCACACTATGTATAGTTGATGTGGATGCAACTGCTGTAGTTACTGTAAGTACAATATGTATAGTTGATGTGGATGCAACTGTTGTAGTTACTGTAAGTACAATATGTATAGTTGATGTGGATGCAACTGTTGCAGTTACTGTAAGTACAATATGTATAGTTGATGTGGATGCAACTGTTGTAGTTACTGTAAGTACAATATGTATAGTTGATGTAGATGCAACTGTTGTAGTTACTTTAAGTACAATATGTATAGTTGATGTAGATGCAACTGTTGTAGTTACTGTAAGTACAATATGTATAGTTGATGTAGATGCAACTGTTGTAGTTACTGTAAGTACAATATGTATAGTTGATGTAGATGCAACTGTTGTAGTTACTGTAAGTACAATATGTATAGTTGATGTGGATGCAACTGTTGTAGTTACTGTAAGTACAATATGTATAGTTGATGAGGATGCAACTGTTGTAGTTACTGTAAGTACAATATGTATAGTTGATGTGGATGCAACTGTTGTAGTTACTGTAAGTACAATATGTATAGTTGATGTAGATGCAACTGTTGTAGTTACTGTAAGTACAATATGTATAGTTGATGAGGATGCAACTGTTGTAGTTACTGTAAGTACAATATGTATAGTTGATGAGGATGCAACTGTTGTAGTTACTGTAAGTACAATATGTATAGTTGATGAGGATGCAACTGTTGTAGTTACTGTAAGTACAATATGTATAGTTGATGTGGATGCAACTGTTGTAGTTACTGTAAGTACAATATGTATAGTTGATGTAGATGCAACTGTTGTAGTTACTGTAAGTACAATATGTATAGTTGATGAGGATGCAACTGTTGTAGTTACTGTAAGTACAATATGTATAGTTGATGTGGATGCAACTGTTGTAGTTACTGTAAGTACAATATGTATAGTTGATGAGGATGCAACTGTTGTAGTTACTGTAAGTACAATATGTATAGTTGATGTAGATGCAACTGTTGTAGTTACTGTAAGTACAATATGTATAGTTGATGAGGATGCAACTGTTGTAGTTACTGTAAGTACAGTATGTATAGTTGATGAGGATGCAACTGTTGTAGTTACTGTAAGTACAATATGTATAGTTGATGTGGATGCAACTGTTGTAGTTACTGTAAGTACAATATGTATAGTTAATGTGAATGCAACTGTTGTAGTTACTCTAAGTACAATATGTATAGTTAATGTGGATGCAACTGTTGTAGTTACTGTAAGTACAATATGTATAGTTAATGTGGATGCAACTGTTGTAGTTACTCTAAGTACAATATGTATAGTTGATGTGGATGCAACTGTTGTAGTTACTGTAAGTACAATATGTATAGTTAATGTGGATGCAACTGTTGCAGTTATGTATTAAGCACACACAATTGAGATGTAGAAATTTACCATAGTAACATTATTCATATGACCCCTATCCGGAACAAGTCAATCTTTGAAAACTATATAAGCCTGAACAGACGTCTTAATAATCTGTAACAGACCGATCTGTAGTCCAGTGGTAATCGGACAGCACGTGAAAGAACCAGAGGAGACTCTGGAATGGGTCTCTATCCTACACAAATTTAAAATGACTAATCTCTTCAGGAGGTGTCGTTCATAAGTGCAACTGGTAGCGACGATAAATAAACGTAAAACAATCACATTAATAATCTGTGATTTGCAGTTTGATACGAAGGTGAGAAGTTGCTGTCCAGCAGAGTTAAAGGTGAAACAGAATGGGATAAAGGAGACGTTGAAAGGGTTTGAAGTAGTGCTAGAAGATACCATCCTGTTCCCAGAAGGTGGTGGTCAGGTACGGATAAACATGTTTTTTTCTATACGTTAACACTTAACCTGGCGAATAAATTGGATAGAAAGTGCAAACAACATAGATTCAGATCAGCCACGACATGGCACCGCGTCTGATCAGGATCTATGTTGTTTGCCATTCAGTCAAGTGATTTAGCTCCACTATTTGAATAGCAAACAGCATAGAGCCTGATCAGACGGCACATATTCTGGCCCTATGCTGTTTGCAGAAGCAACTTTAGTCGTGATTGGCAAGTTAAGTGATTTTAATCACTTGTGTTTTAAATTTGATTGTAGTTGGATTTTCTACCATAAATGTTTTACATATTTAGTTTACTGTTGGCATACATCATCCAGAGAGAAATACAGGTAGTATTTAGTGACATTGTCTGGATCCAATGGGGTTATACCCCATGTCGAACTTTTAATGCCTTATCATGTATGTTATACAATGTATGTATGTTATAATGTATGTATGTTATACAATGTATGTATGTTATACAATGTATGTATGTTATACAATGTATGTATGTTATACAATGTATGTATGTTATACAATGTATGTATGTTATACAATGTATGTATGTTATACAATGTATGTATGTTATACAATGTATGTATGTTATACAATGTATGTTATACAATGATCGAAAAAGAGATGTTGGTCTTCTCAAATCGAGATATCATATGTAAGTGACATCTCACCTTGAATCCCTCACATGTATGTTTATAAAGTACCAGAGTTACAACCTTATATAATTTCCAAAGAACTCATAGCCCACAATAAAGTACCAGAGTTATTGCTTGTTATAATATATTTTACAAAAACAGATATATTCTCTCTTATAAAAGTACCAGAGTTAATGCCCTTTACCTGCAATCTGCTATATCCGCATACAAGTACCAGAGTTAGTGCTCTTTATAGCAAATACCTGCAATCTGCTATATCCGCATACAAGTACCAGAGTTAGTGCTCTTTATAGCAAGCACCTGCAATCTGCTATATCCACATACAAGTACCAGAGTTAGTGCTCTTTATAGCAAGCACCTGCAATCTGCTATATCCGTATACAAGTACCAGAGTTAGTGCTCTTTATAGCAAGCACCTGCAATCTGCCATATCCGTATACAAGTACCAGAGTTACTACCATTTATGCCAAGTACCTGCAATCTGCCATATCCATATACAAGTACCAGAGTTAGTGCTCTTTATAGCAAGTACCTGCAATCTGCCATATCCATATACAAGTACCAGAGTTAGTGCCCTTTATAGCAAGCACCTGTAATCTGCCATATCCATATACAAGTACCAGAGTTAGTGCCCTTTATAGCAAGCACCTGTAATCTGCCATATCCATATACAAGTACCGGAGTTAATTCCCTTTAACACCAATTACATCATATGTCCTTTACATGTACATGTATATAATTTATGTATAGATATGACATGAATATTAATTTTGTTGTTGTTGTTTTTCAGCCTGATGACAGCGGCACAGTGAGTATTTAACTTCCGTAGTCAACTCCATTGTGTTATCCCTGAACACACACACCATAATATTTTATCGTTCAAAACACCCCATCATATTTATCCCTGAACACACACACCTAATATTTTATCGTTCAAAACACCCCATCATATTTATCCCTGAACACACACCCTAATATTTTATCGTTCAAAACACCCCATCATATTTATCCCTGAACACACACACCATAATATTTTATCGTTCAAAACACCCCATCATATTTATCCCTGAACACACACCGTAAGTATTTTTTTATCTATCTTCCTCTAATGTCGTACCCCTCGCGGGGATGTAGACATGTTACACAGTATTAGATCCCTGAACACACACCCTAATTATTTGATCCCAGAACACACACCCTAAGTATTTGATCCCTGAACACACACCCTAAGTATTTGATCCCAGAACACACACCCTAAGTATTTGATCCATGAACACACACCCTAAGTATTTGAGGGGCATCCGTTGCTAAGATTGTTGACTTCAAATCGGCTGTAGGTTCGAATCACACTCGAAGGAACCTAACCAGCTGATTTGTGGTAGGTCAGTGGTTCTCCCCAGTTGCCCGTCAGTGCCTACAAATTTGCTGGAGAGTCGCCGTATGACCTAAGCTGTTGGTTCGACTTTAATCCTTCAAAACAAACAAGTTGATCCTAGAATATACACACATAATTATTTGTTTATAGTGTTTTATCCCTGTACACACAAGCTAGAGTGTTTTATCCCTGTACACACACGCTAGAGTGTTTTATCCCTGTACACACAAGCTAGAGTGTTTTATCCCTGTACACACACGCTAGAGTGTTTTATCCCTGTACACACAGGCTAGAGTGTTTTATCCCTGTACACACAAGCTAGAGTGTTTTATCCCTGTACACACAAGCTAGAGTGTTTTATCCCTGTACACACAAGCTAGAGTGTTTTATCCCTGTACACACAAGCTAGAGTGTTTTATCCCTGTACACACAAGCTAGAGTGTTTTATCCCTGTACACACAAGCTAGAGTGTTTTATCCCTGTACACACAAGCTAGAGTGTTTTATCCGGTACACACAAGCTAGAGTGTTTTATCCCTGTACACAAGCTAGAGTGTTTTATCCCTGTACACACAAGCTAGAGTGTTTTATCCCTGTACACACAAGCTAGAGTGTTTTATCCCTGTACACACACGCTAGAGTGTTTTATCCCTGTACACACAAGCTAGAGTGTTTTATCCCTGTACACACAAGCTAGAGTGTTTTATCCCGTACACACAAGCTAGAGGTTTTATCCCTGTACACACAAGCTAGAGTGTTTTATCCCTGTACACACAAGCTAGAGTGTTTTATCCCTGTACACACAGCTAGAGTGTTTTATCCCTGTACACACAAGCTAGAGTGTTTTATCCCTGTACACACAAGCTAGAGTGTTTTATCCCTGTACACACAAGCTAGAGTGTTTTATCCCGGTACACACAAGCTAGAGTGTTTTATCCCTGTACACACAAGCTAGAGTGTTTTATCCCTGTACACACAAGCTAGAGTGTTTTATCCCTGTACACACAAGCTAGAGTGTTTTATCCCTGTACACACAAGCTAGAGTGTTTTATCCCTGTACACACAAGCTAGAGTGTTTTATCCCTGTACACACAAGCTAGAGTGTTTTATCCCTGTACACACAAGCTAGAGTGTTTTATCCCTGTACACAAGCTAGAGTGTTTTATCCCTGTACACACAAGCTAGAGTGTTTTATCCCTGTACACACAAGCTAGAGTGTTTTATCCCTGTACACACAAGCTAGAGTGTTTTATCCCTGTACACACAAGCTAGAGTGTTTTATCCCTGTACACACAAGCTAGAGTGTTTTATCCCTGTACACACAAGCTAGAGTGTTTTATCCCTGTACACACAAGCTAGAGTGTTTTATCCCTGTACACACAAGCTAGAGTGTTTTATCCCTGTACACACAAGCTAGAGTGTTTTATCCCTGTACACACAAGCTAGAGTGTTTTATCCCTGTACACACAAGCTAGAGTGTTTTATCCCTGTACACACAAGCTAGAGTGTTTTATCCCTGTACACACAAGCTAGAGTGTTTTATCCCTGTACACACAAGCTAGAGTGTTTTATCCCGGTACACACAAGCTAGAGTGTTTTATCCCTGTACACACAAGCTAGAGTGTTTTATCCCTGTACACACAAGCTAGAGTGTTTTATCCCTGTACACACAAGCTAGAGTGTTTTATCCCTGTACACACAAGCTAGAGTGTTTTATCCCGGTACACACAAGCTAGAGTGTTTTATCCCGGTACACACAAGCTAGAGTGTTTTATCCCTGTACACACAAGCTAGAGTGTTTTATCCCTGTACACACAAGCTAGAGTGTTTTATCCCTGTACACACAAGCTAGAGGTTTTATCCCTGTACACACAGCTAGAGTGTTTTATCCCTGTACACACAAGCTAGAGTGTTTTATCCCTGTACACACAAGCTAGAGTGTTTTATCCCTGTACACACAAGCTAGAGTGTTTTATCCCTGTACACACAAGCTAGAGTGTTTTATCCCGGTACACACAAGCTAGAGTGTTTTATCCCTGTACACACAAGCTAGAGTGTTTTATCCCTGTACACACAAGCTAGAGTGTTTTATCCCGGTACACACAAGCTAGAGTGTTTTATCCCAGTACACACAAGCTAGAGTGTTTTATCCCTGTACACACAAGCTAGAGTGTTTTATCCCTGTACACACAAGCTAGAGTGTTTTATCCCTGTACACACA
>CM026386.1:95559320-95579466 GCA_014843695.1 Archivesica marissinica
CCTATGCTCGGCGTAAATCCCACATATAGTGTGGTGGAACCTATGCTCGGCGTAAATCCCACATATAGTGTGGTGGAACCTATGCTCGGCGTAAATCCCACATATAGTGTGGTGGAACCTATGCTCGGCGTAAATCCCACATATAGAGTGGTGGAACCTATGCTCGGCGTATCCCACATATAGTGACCAGTATAAAATGTTAATTGCACTTGCCGTATATTATTATTTTCTTAAGTCGTGAAAACAACTTTCAAATCACTCTTGTTGACAGTTTTAGCTTCATCACGTGACCGTGCTACTCAATACAGCTATCGCAACGGTGTCGGTTGGCACCCTGTTATATGGGGAACTGACGACTTCAGGGCATCTTTGCACGGTGTACTTGTTATTTTTTATTTATCCACCATAACTTGTTGAATATCTTATTTTGATATAGTACATCATTGAATAAAAACACTTATTGGTCTTAATCAGAAATGGTATAGAAACTATAGGTGTATATCTTTTAAATTCGGATAGCTACCTGAATTGATCATACACCGCATCAGTTTCAGTGGAAATATTCTCCCAATGATTTGTTTGTTTATATTCGTCTGCTGGGCCAGTCACGTGACAGTTGCATCAGCCTACCGATACACTCAACGGAATGCTATTGAACCATGCTTCAGCTCTGTCAGCGAAATTAGTCTAGAACTATATAAATATTTTAAATACGGATGAAAATGGAAAATACGCCGAGCATAGGAATATGCCGAGCATAGGTTCCACCACTCTATATATCTCATGTTGGAATATTATTTATTTTAATTGAATACAAAACACGGAAAGTTAAATTAGCATGTTATGAACAAATATAACACAGTTTACATGATATGTCAATGTAACATCATATCAACCGAAATTTAACCGATTGCCTAAAATCACATGTGCAAACACAATTGATCCAGATGAGCCGCGGCGTAATGCCGCATCTGATCAGGATCTATGTTGTTTGCTATTCAGCCAAGTGTTTTAACTCCACTATCCGAATAGCAAACAGCATAGAGTGTGATCAGATGATACATTCTATGTAGTGATATTATCTGCCTATAGAGTGATCAGACAATACATTCTATGTAGTGATATTATCTGCCTATAGAGTGATCAGACGATACATTCTATGTAGTGATATTATCTGCCTATAGAGTGATCAGACAATACATTCTATGTAGTGATATTATCTGCCTATAGAGTGATCAGACGATACATTCTATGTAGTGATATTATCTGCCTATAGAGTGATCAGACGATACATTCTATGTAGTGATATTATCTGCCTATAGAGTGATCAGACAATACATTCTATGTAGTGATATTATCTGCCTATAGAGTGATCAGACGATACATTCTATGTAGTGATATTATCTGCCTATAGAGTGATCAGACGATACATTCTATGTAGTGATATTATCTGCCTATAGAGTGATCAGACGATACATTCTATGTAGTGATATTATCTGCCTATAGAGTGATCAGACGATACATTCTATGTAGTGATATTATCTGCCTATAGAGTGTGATCAGACGATACATTCTATGTAGTGATATTATCTGCCTATAGAGTGTGATCAGACGATACATTCTATGTAGTGATATTATCTGCCTATAGAGTGTGATCAGATGATACATTCTATGTAGTGATATTATCTGCCTATAGAGTGATCAGATGATACATTCTATGTAGTGATATTATCTGCCTATAGAGTGATCAGATGATACATTCTATGTAGTGATATTATCTGCCTATAGAGTGATCAGACGATACATTCTATGTAGTGATATTATCTGCCTATAGAGTGTGATCAGACGATACATTCTATGTAGTGATATTATCTGCCTATAGAGTGATCAGATGATACATTCTATGTAGTGATATTATCTGCCTATAGAGTGTGATCAGATGATACATTCTATGTAGTGATATTATCTGCCTATAGAGTGATCAGACGATACATTCTATGTAGTGATATTATCTGCCTATAGAGTGATCAGACGATACATTCTATGTAGTGATATTATCTGCCTATAGAGTGATCAGACGATACATTCTATGTAGTGATATTATCTGCCTATAGAGTGTGATCAGACGATACATTCTATGTAGTGATATTATCTGCCTATAGAGTGATCAGACGATACATTCTATGTAGTGATATTATCTGCCTATAGAGTGATCAGACGATACATTCTATGTAGTGATATTATCTGCCTATAGAGTGATCAGACGATACATTCTATGTAGTGATATTATCTGCCTATAGAGTGATCAGACGATACATTCTATGTAGTGATATTATCTGCCTATAGAGTGATCAGACGATACATTCTATGTAGTGATATTATCTACCTATAGAGTGATCAGACGATACATTCTATGTAGTGATATTATCTGCCTATAGAGTGATCAGACGATACATTCTATGTAGTGATATTATCTGCCTATAGAGTGATCAGACGATACATTCTATGTAGTGATATTATCTGCCTATAGAGTGTGATCAGACGATACATTCTATGTAGTGATATTATCTGCCTATAGAGTGTGATCAGACGATACATTCTATGTAGTGATATTATCTGCCTATAGAGTGTGATCAGATGATACATTCTATGTAGTGATATTATCTGCCTATAGATGTGATCAGACGATACATTCTATGTAGTGATATTATCTGCCTATAGAGTGATCAGACGATACATTCTATGTAGTGATATTATCTGCCTATAGAGTGATCAGACGATACATTCTATGTAGTGATATTATCTGCCTATAGAGTGATCAGAAGATACATTCTATGTAGTGATATTATCTGCCTATAGAGTGATCAGATGATACATTCTATGTAGTGATATTATCTGCCTATAGAGTGATCAGACGATACATTCTATGTAGTGATATTATCTGCCTATAGAGTGATCAGACGATACATTCTATGTAGTGATATTATCTGCCTATAGAGTGATCAGACGATACATTCTATGTAGTGATATTATCTACCTATAGAGTGATCAGACGATACATTCTATGTAGTGATATTATCTGCCTATAGAGTGATCAGACGATACATTCTATGTAGTGATATTATCTGCCTATAGAGAGATCAGACGATACATTCTATGTAGTGATATTATCTGCCTATAGCATGTGATCAGACGATACATTCTATGTAGTGATATTATCTGCCTATAGCATGTGATCAGACGATACATTCTATGTAGTGATATTATCTGCCTATAGAGTGTGATCAGACGATACATTCTATGTAGTGATATTATCTGCCTATAGAGTGTGATCAGACGACACATTCTATGTAGTGATATTATCTACCTATAGAGTGATCAGATGATACATTCTATGTAGTGATATTATCTGCCTATAGAGTGATCAGACGATACATTCTATGTAGTGATATTATCTGCCTATAGAGTGTGATCAGACGATACATTCTATGTAGTGATATTATCTGCCTATAGAGTGATCAGACGATACATTCTATGTAGTGATATTATCTGCCTATAGCATGTGATCAGACGATACATTCTATGTAGTGATATTATCTGCCTATAGAGTGTGATCAGACGATACATTCTATGTAGTGATATTATCTGCCTATAGAGTGTGATCAGACGACACATTCTATGTAGTGATATTATCTACCTATAGAGTGATCAGATGATACATTCTATGTAGTGATATTATCTGCCTATAGCATGTGATCAGACGATACATTCTATGTAGTGATATTATCTGCCTATAGAGTGTGATCAGACGATACATTCTATGTAGTGATATTATCTGCCTATAGAGTGTGATCAGACGACACATTCTATGTAGTGATATTATCTACCTATAGAGTGATCAGATGATACATTCTATGTAGTGATATTATCTGCCTATACAGTGGGATCAGACGATACATTCTATGTAGTGATATTATCTGCCTATAGAGTGTGATCAGACGATACATTCTATGTAGTGATATTATCTGCCTATAGAGTGTGATCAGATGATACATTCTATGTAGTGATATTATCTGCCTATAGAGTGTGATCAGACGATACATTCTATGTAGTGATATTATCTGCCTATAGAGTGTGATCAGACGATACATTCTATGTAGTGATATTATCTGCCTATAGAGTGTGATCAGATGATACATTCTATGTAGTGATATTATCTGCCTATAGCATGCATGCAAAGGGTTAAAGTGCAACGTTGAGGGGATTGTTGAATGGTATCAGTACTCGATGACATCATTCATTACACTGAATACAAGCAAAGTTATAATGTGACATCATGAATTAGGGTAGTGTAGCTACATGTATGGTTACTATATTAGTACATCTGTACTGTCATTAGTACATGTGTACTGTCATTAGTACATGTGTACTGTCATTAACCCACATGGCTCGTTTTACATAAAATTCTAAGTGTGTCAGTTCTAAATGGGAACCTCTTCGAGTCAACAATGAATAGCTTACCAACTATTTGTTGGGGACCAGCATGCTGAGCCAATAATGAATAACGTACCTAATATTTGTTGGGGACCAGCATGCTGAGCCAATAATGAATAACTTACCTAATATTTGTTGGGGACCAGCCTGCTGAGCCAACAACTGTTGTTGTTGCCCCAGAAAGCTAGGTGTTGGTTGTCCAACGAAGTGTAGACCAGTCTGTGCTGCCATAACGGTTTGGTTTCCAGCTTGCTGCTGATTGTTGATGGGCAATACTGCTTGTTGTATGACATTCTGTGGCGTACCAGATGGTTTAACTGATGCATTCTGGGTAAATATTTGCTGAATTCCCGGCACTTGTTGCAGAATCTGACTCGTTGATTGTGCTTGACTGTTTGCAACATTCATACCGAAATTTAATGAAACAAAACCGGAATTATCCATTCTGGAAAGTCTCCGTGATGATGAAATGTTCCATTTTCACGTGAATCTCCATATCTTCAGACTACTAATGTAACCCAACCAGGATGTAGTATCTTCTCTTACCCATCATAACTCTGCATGCAACCTTCCACTTCACCTGCATAACAAGCAAATTCATCGAACTTATTTTCTTCTAAAATGTGGTCAAAATAAAGAAGTTTTACAATGACAGGAAGGAACTTCATTTATTTTATATTTACGGTAATACAATTTATTAATTGCTGAGAGGCATTTTCAAGAAAAGTTGTCAACTTTTACACTTTAGAAATAACCCACAGAAATGATAGTTGATACTTTGCGTTACTATCTCCCTACATCAGGTTCCATAGGGCTAGAGCATGTATATGTATAGAGCTATATTGTATAGAGCATGCATATGTATAGAGCATGTATATGTATAGAGCATGTATATGTATAGAGCATGTATAGAGCATGTATATGTATAGAGCATGTATATGTATAGAGCATGTATATGTATAGAGCATGTATATGTATAGAGCATGTATATGTATAGAGCATGTATATGTATAGAGCATGTATATTGTATAGAGCATGTATATGTATAGAGCATGTATATGTTAGAGAGCATGTATAGATAGAGCTGTATTGTATAGAGCATGTATATGTATAGAGCATGTATATGTATAGAGCATGTATATGTATAGAGCATGTATATGTATAGAGCTATATTGTATAGAGCATGTATATATGTATAGAGCATGTATGTATAGAGCATGTATATTGCATAGAGCATGTATATGTATAGAGCAGGTATATACAGTATGTATAGAGCATGTATATGTATAGAGCATGTATATGTATAGAGCATGTATATGTATAGAGCATGTACATGTATAGAGCATGTATATAGCTATAGTATAGAGCATGTATATGTATAGAGCATGTATATGCATAGAGCATGTACATGTATAGAGCATGTATATGTATAGAGCATGTATATGTATAGAGCATGTATATGTATAGAGCATGTATACTGCATAGAGCATGTACATGTATAGAGCATGTATATTGTATAGAGCATGTATAGAGCATGTATATGTATGTATAGAGCATGTATATGTATAGAGCATGTATATGTATGTATAGTGCATGTATATGTATAGAGCATGTATATGTATAGAGCATGTATATGTATAGAGCATGTATATGTATAGAGCATGTATATGTATAGAGCATGTATATGTATAGAGCTATATTGTATAGAGAATGTATATGTATAGAGCTATATTGTATAGAGCATGCATATTGTATAGAGCATGTATAGAGCATGTATATGTATAGAGCATGTATATGTATAGAGCATGTATATGTATGTATAGAGCATGTATATGTATAGAGCATGTATATGTATAGAGCATGTACATGTATAGAGCATGTACATGTATAGAGCATGTATATTGCATAGAGCATGTATATGTATAGAGCAGGTATATGTATATAGCATGTATATGTATGTATAGAGCATGTATATGTATAGAGCATGTATATGTATAGAGCATGTACATGTATAGAGCATGTATATGTATAGAGCATGTATATGTATAGAGCATGTATATGTATAGAGCATGTATATGTATAGAGCATGTATATGCATAGAGCATGTACATGTATAGAGCATGTATATGTATAGAGCAGGTATATGTATAGAGCAGGTATATGTATAGAGCATGTATATGTATAGAGCATGTATATGTATAGAGCATGTATATGTATAGAGCATGTATATTGCATAGAGCATGTATATGTATAGAGCATGTATATGTATGTATAGAGCATGTATATTGCATATATCATGTATATGTATAGAGCATGTATATTGCATAGAGCATGTATATTGTATAGAGCATGTATATGTATGTATAGAGCATGTATATGTATAGAGCATGTATATGTATGTATAGAGCATGTATATTGTATAGAGCATGTATATGTATGTATAGACTATAGAGCATGTATATGTATAGAGCATGTATATGTATAGAGCATGTATATGTATGCATAGAGCATGTATATGTATAGAGCATGTATATGTATAGAGCATGTATATGTATAGAGCATGTATATATATAGAGCATGTATATATATAGAGCATGTATATTGTATAGAGCATGCATATGTATAGAGCATGCATATGTATAGAGCATGTATATGTATAGAGCATGTATATTGTATAGAGCATGCATATGTATAGAGCATGCATATGTATAGAGCATGTATATGTATAGAGCATGTATATGTATAGAGCTATATTGTATAGAGCATGTATATGTATAGAGCATGTATATGTATAGAGCATGTATATGTATAGAGCATGTATATTGTATAGAGCATGTATATTGTATAGAGCATGTATAGAGCATGTATATGTATAGAGCATGTATATGTATAGAGCATGTATATGTATAGAGCATGTATATTGCATAGAGCATGTATATGTATAGAGCATGTATATGTATAGAGCATGTATATGCATAGAGCTATATTGTATAGAGCATGCATATGTATAGAGCATGTATATGTATAGAGCATGTATATTGTATAGAGCATGCATATATATAGAACATGTATATGTACAGAGCATGTATATGTATAGAGCATGTATATGCATAGAGCATGCATATTGTATAGAGCATGCATATGTATAGAGCATGTATATGTATAGAGCATGTATATGTATAGAGCATGTATATGTATAGAGCATGTATATTGTATAGAGCATGTATATGTATAGAGCATGTATATGTATAGAGCATGTATATGTATAGAGCATGTATATGTATAGAGCATGTATATGTATAGAGCATGTATATGTATAGAGCATGTATATTGTATAGAGCATGTATGTATAGAGCATGTATATGTATAGCATGTATATGTATAGAGCATGTATATGTATAGAGCATATATGTATAGAGCATGTATATATATAGAGCATGTATATGTATAGAGCATGTATTGCATAGAGCATGTATATGTATAGAGCATGTATATGTATAGAGCATGTATATGTATAGAGCATGTATATGCATAGAGCATGTATATGTATAGAGCATGTATATGTATAGAGCATGTATATGTATAGAGCATGTATATTGCATAGAGCATGTATATGTATAGAGCATGTATATGTATAGAGCATGTATATTGCATAGAGCATGTATATGTATAGAGCATGTATATGTATAGAGCATGTATATGTATAGAGCATGTATATTGCATAGAGCATGTATATGTATAGAGCATGTATATGTATAGAGCATGTATATGTATAGAGCATGTATATGTATGTATAGAGCATGTATATGTATAGAGCATGTATATGTATAGAGCATGTATATTATGTATAGAGCATGTATATGTATAGAGCATGTATATGTATAGAGCATGTATATGTATAGAGCATGTATATGTATAGAGCATGTATATGTATAGAGCTATATTGTATAGAGAATGTATATGTATAGAGCTATATTGTATAGAGCATGCATATTGTATAGAGCATGTATAGAGCATGTATATGTATAGAGCATGTATAGAGCATGTATATGTATAGAGCATGTATATGTATGTATAGAGCATGTATATGTATAGAGCATGTATATGTATAGAGCATGTACATGTATAGAGCATGTACATGTATAGAGCATGTATATTGCATAGAGCATGTATATGTATAGAGCAGGTATATGTATATAGCATGTATATGTATGTATAGAGCATGTATATAGCATGTATATGTATAGAGCATGTACATGTATAGAGCATGTATATGTATAGAGCATGTATATGTATAGAGCATGTATATGTATAGAGCATGTATATGTATAGAGCATGTATATGCATAGAGCATGTACATGTATAGAGCATGTATATGTATAGAGCAGGTATATGTATAGATCATGTATATGTATAGAGCATGTATATGTATAGAGCATGTATATGTATAGAGCATGTATATTGCATAGAGCATGTATATGTATAGAGCATGTATATGTATGTATAGAGCATGTATATTGCATATATCATGTATATGTATAGAGCATGTATATTGCATAGAGCATGTATATTGTATAGAGCATGTATATGTATGTATAGAGCATGTATATGTATAGAGCATGTATATGTATGTATAGAGCATGTATATTGTATAGAGCATGTATATGTATGTATAGACTATAGAGCATGTATATGTATAGAGCATGTATATGTATAGAGCATGTATATGTATGCATAGAGCATGTATATGTATAGAGCATGTATATGTATAGAGCATGTATATATATAGAGCATGTATATATATAGAGCATGCATATGTATAGAGCATGCATATGTATAGAGCATGTATATGTATAGAGCATGTATATTGTATAGAGCATGCATATGTATAGAGCATGCATATGTATAGAGCATGTATATGTATAGAGCATGTATATGTATAGAGCATGTATATGTATAGAGCTATATTGTATAGAGCATGTATATGTATAGAGCATGTATATGTATAGAGCATGTATATGTATAGAGCATGTATATTGTATAGAGCATGTATATTGTATAGAGCATGTATAGAGCATGTATATGTATAGAGCATGTATATGTATAGAGCATGTATATGTATAGAGCATGTATATTGCATAGAGCATGTATATGTATAGAGCATGTATATGCATAGAGCTATATTGTATAGAGCATGCATATGTATAGAGCATGTATATGTATAGAGCATGTATATTGTATAGAGCATGCATATTATATAGAACATGTATATGTACAGAGCATGTATATGTATAGAGCATGTATATTGCATAGAGCATGCATATGTATAGAGCATGCATATGTATAGAGCATGTATATGTATAGAGCATGTATATGTATAGAGCATGTATATGTATAGAGCATGTATATTGTATAGAGCATGTATATTGTATAGAGCATGTATATGTATAGAGCATGTATATGTATAGAGCATGTATATGTATAGAGCATGTATATTGTATAGAGCATGTATATGTATAGAGCATGTATATATAGAGCATGTATATTGTATAGAGCATGTATATGTATAGAGCATGTATATGTATAGAGCATGTATATGTATAGAGCATGTATATGCATAGAGCATATTGTATAGAGCATGTATATATATATAGAGCATGTATATGTATAGAGCATGTATATTGCATAGAGCATGTATATGTATAGAGCATGTATATGTATAGAGCATGTATAGAGCATGTATATGCATAGAGCTATATTGTATAGAGCATGTATATGTATGGATCATGTATATGTATAGAGCATGTATATAGCTATATTGTATAGAGCATGTATATGTATAGAGCATGTATATTGCATAGAGCATGTATATGTATAGAGCATGTATATGTATAGAGCATGTATATGTATAGAGTATGTATATTGCATAGAGCATGTATATTGCATAGAGCATGTATATGTATAGAGCATGTATATTGCATAGAGCATGTATATGTATAGAGCATGTATATGTATAGAGCATGTATATGTATAGAGCTATATTGTATAGAGCATGTATATGTATAGAGCATGTATTTGTATAGAGCTATATTGTACATGTAGCTTCACCAGCACCTCTCATCTGCATCATTTCTCCATACATGTACATGCAGTTCTGAGTTCAGGTGCTATACATTGGGTAAATGTCTGGGTACATCGTTTGTATTTTGCACTATGTTTGACTATTACTTCATGCTCATGTGAAGTTTACACACCATCTGGTACATTGTATGTCCTACATAAGTATTGTACATGACGTGTCACTGTCATCTAATACATAACAAAATGCAATTCATTTCATAATTTGCATGAAATTCACTTGCCACTGTCATAATCGTGAACTCTGGGTCTTTCACACATGAAGCGAATGTGCTACATTTGAGCTATAAAGACTTCCTGTTGCATTTTTCTTGATCTGGATTTCATACATTGTAGTTACTTATGAAATATGGTAAGTTCTGTATTAGGCTCATAGTAACAAAATGTACATCTACTGATATGAAGCCAGCCACACGGGTGTTAAGATGCCATTTATTTATGTGTTCTGTGTATATAGTATTAATAAAGAATTTATGACCGGCTCAGAACTGTGATTGCTAAATATGCATAGCCATACGGATTGCCGTGGTCCAGTGGTAGGGCGTTGGATTTGGAATCGATCGGTCTCGGTGTTGGAATTTCATTAAACCCGACAAAACTTTATACATGTGTATAATGACCAGTTATTTGTCACATATATGTCAATAGGCTGAATTAGACATTTGTGCCAGGATACCGAAGACCACAGTTATATTTCTGTCATAAACGTAGCCAAATTCCTTATATGTAAATTAGTGTAATATTATTACAATGAAGATTTGTCTCCCTTTGGCACACATTTTGGGCAAAACAGCTGGACTGGCAGGTGATTTTTCCGTTAATTAAACAAATATTCAATAAATGACACCCTTAATATTATCTATTAATTGTGGCCCCATGCTGTGCTGCAAACTTCTGTTCTCAGTTAGTTACTGATGTTTCATCATTTAAACTATAAATCTAAATTACGTAGGTTTGCATAATTTCGAATCAAGATGGAACAGGTGCCCCGTGAAAATGTAAACAAAGCTACGTACGTTGAAAGAAATTATCTAATCACCTTTTTAAAACGGTTGTTTCGGTCATCATCTATACACGATTTACAGCTGTAGATACCATGCCAGGAACTATATCCCAGAAATTGAGATAAAGGCGTAATAACCTAAAAAGTATGTGTTTTTGCTGTACGTTTTAAAACAGGAAGTGGTTTCTGCGCCGACGCACTGTCCCACAATGCAGTGTTTGTCCTACTTTTTGTTTTCCACTTTCAGTTTCAGCAACATATTTCCTAAATGACTTTGGCGTGTCAGCGTGATAGTTATTTGAAGGAGGTAGCTATACGTTTATTGTTCTTAATACACGTTACTATCTGTGTGTACATAGTACATACAGTGGTCATGTCTCATAATTCATATACTAATATTAAGGTATATGTTTACACCTTTGGCTTCGGTTTACATCAGCAATGTGCATGGTGTATCGAGACCTGTTGACAATGTGCCCGATGCCTCGTTAATGTGACAACTAGGCACATCGTCCACGATGGAGGACTTGAAGGTGGGGGGGCACCAATGCACACAGTTTTATTTGTAACCAGCACCTCATCATAACCTTGTAATGCCACCATTAGTTCTACACATTATTGGAAGAATACGTGCAATTACCAGCAATATGTTTAGTGTCTTGGCAATGTGTCAGATTCTTCAGAAACTTACCAACTACCTCAGCAATATCCCAGGTGTCTCGGGAATATGTCAGGTTCCACAGCAATGTGTCAGGTTCCCCAGTAATGTGTCAGGTTCCTCAGCAACGTGTCAGGTTCCACAGCAACGTGTCAGGTTCCTCAGCAACGTGTCAGGTTCCACAGCAACGTGTCAGGTTCCTCAGCAATGTGTCAGGTTCCTCAGCAATGTGTCAGGTTCCTCAGCAATGTGTCAGGTTCCTCAGCAATGTGTCAGGTTCCCCAGCAATGTGTCAGGTGTATCAGCAATGTGTCAGGTGTATCAGCAATGTGTCAAGTTCCTCAGCAATGTGCCAGGTTCCTCAACAATGTGTCAGGTTCCTCAGCAATGTGTCAGGTTCCCCAGCAATGTGTCAGGTTCCCCAGCAATGTGTCAGGTTCCTCAGCAATGTGTCAGGTTCCTCAACAATGTGTCAGGTTCCTCAGCAATGTGTCAGGTGTATCAGCAATATGTCAGGTTCCTCAGCAATGTGTCCGGTTCCTCATCAATGTGTCAGGTTCCTCAGCAATGTGTCAGGTTCCTCAGCAATGTGTCAGGTGTATCAGCAATATGTCAGGTTCCCCAGCAATGTGTCAGGTTCCTCAGCAATGTGCCAGGTACCTCAATAATGTGTCAGGTTCCTCAGCAATGTGTCAGGTTCCTCATCAATGTGTCAGGTTCCTCAGCAATGTGTCATGTACCTCAACAATGTGTCATGTTCCTCAGCAATGTGTCAGGTTCCCCAGCAATGTGTTAGGTTCCTCAACAATGTGTCAGGTTCCTCAGCAATGTGTCAGGTGTATCAGCAATATGTCAGGTTCCTCAGCAATGTGTCAGGTTCCTCATCAATGTGTCAGGTACCTGAGCAATGTGTCAGGTTCCTCAGCAATGTGTCAGGTGTATCAGCAATATGTCAGGTTCCCCAGCAATGTGCCAGGTTCCTCAGCAATGTGTCAGGTTCTCCAGTAATGTGTCCGGTTCCTCAACAATGTGTCAGGTTCCTCAGCAATGTGTCAGTTTCCTCAGCAATGTGTCAGGTTCCTCATCAATGTGTCAGGTTCCTCAGCAATGTGTCAAGTTCCTCAGCAATGTGTCAGGTGTATCAGCAATATGTCAGGTGTATCAGCAATGTGTCAGGTGTATCAGCAATGTGACAGGTGTATCAGCAATATGTCAGGTGTATCAGCAATATGCCAGGTGTATCAGCAATGTGTCAGGTGTATAGCAATATGCCAGGTGTATCAGCAATATGTCAGGTGTATCAGTAATATGTCAGGTTTATCAGCAATATGTCAGGTGTATCAGCAATATGCCAGGTGTATCAGCAATATGCCAGGTGTATCAGCAATATGTCAGGTGTATCAGCAATATGTCAGGTGTATCAGCAATATGCCAGGTGTATCAGCAATATGTCAGGTGTATCAGTAATACGTCAGGTGTATCAGCAATATGTCAGGTGTATCAGCAATATGTCAGGTTTATCAGCAGGTGTATCAGCAATATGCCAGGTGTATCAGCAATATGTCAGGTGTATCAGCAGGTGTATCAGCAATGTGTCAGGTGTATCAGCAATATGTCAGGTGTATCAGCAATATGTCAGGTGTATCAGCAATATGCCAGGTGTATCAGCAATATGTCAGGTGTATCAGTAATACGTCAGGTGTATCAGCAATATGTCACGTGTATCAGCAATATGTCAGGTTTATCAGCAGGTGTATCAGCAATATGCCAGGTGTATCAGCAATATGTCAGGTGTATCAGCAGGTGTATCAGCAATATGTCAGGTGTATCAGCAATATGCCAGGTGTATCAGCAATATGGCAGGTGTATCAGCAATATGTCAGGTGTATCAGCAATATGTCAGGTGTATCAGCAATATGTCAGGTGTATCAGCAATATGTCAGGTGTATCAGCAATATGTCAGGTGTATCAGCAATATGTCAGGTGTATCAGCAATATGTCAGGTGTATCAGCAATATGTCAGGTGTATCAGCAATATCAGGTGTATCAGCAATTGTCAGGTGTATCAGCAATATGTCAGGTGTATCAGCAGGTGATCAGCAATATGTCAGGTGTATCAGCAATATGTCAGGTGTATCAGCAATATGTCAGGTGTATCAGCAATATGCCAGGTGTATCAGCAGGTGTATCAGCAATATGTCAGGTGTATCAGCAATATGTCAGGTGTATCAGCAGGTGTATCAGCAATATGTCAGGTGTATCAGCAATATGTCAGGTGTATCAGCAATGTGTCAGGTGTATCAGCAATATGTCAGGTGTATCAGCAATATGTCAGGTGTATCAGCAATATGTCAGGTGTATCAGCAATATGTCAGGTGTATCAGCAATATGTCAGGTGTATCAGCAATATGTCAGGTGTATCAGCAATATGTCAGGTGTATCAGCAATATGTCAGGTGTATCAGCAATATGTCAGGTGTATCAGCAATATGTCAGGTGTATCAGCAATATGTCAGGTGTATCAGCAATATGTCAGGTGTATCAGCAATATGTCAGGTGTATCAGCAATATGTCAGGTGTATCAGCAATATGTCAGGTGTATCAGCAATATGTCAGGTGTATCAGCAATATGTCAGGTGTATCAGCAATATGTCAGGTGTATCAGCAGGTGTATCAGCAATATGTCAGGTGTATCAGCAATATGTCAGGTGTATCAGCAATATGTCAGGTGTATCAGCAGGTGTATCAGCAATATGTCAGGTTATCAGCAGGTGTATCAGCAATATGTCAGGTGTATCAGCAATGTGTCAGGTGTATCAGCAATATGTCAGGTGTATCAGCAGGTGTATCAGCAATATGTCAGGTGTATCAGCAATATGTCAGGTGTATCAGCAATATGTCAGGTGTATCAGCAATATGTCAGGTGTATCAGCAGGTGTATCAGCAATATGTCAGGTGTATCAGCAATATGTCAGGTGTATCAGCAATATGTCAGGTGTATCAGCAATATGTCAGGTGTATCAGCAATATGTCAGGTGTATCAGCAGGTGTATCAGCAATATGTCAGGTGTATCAGCAATATGTCAGGTGTATCAGCAATATGTCAGGTGTATCAGCAGGTGTATCAGCAATATGTCAGGTGTATCAGCAATATGTCAGGTGTATCAGCAATATGTCAGGTGTATCAGCAGGTGTATCAGCAATATGTCAGGTGTATCAGCAATATGTCAGGTGTATCAGCAGGTGTATCAGCAATATGTCAGGTGTATCAGCAATATGTCAGGTGTATCAGCAATATGTCAGGTGTATCAGCAATATGTCAGGTGTATCAGTAATATGTCAGGTGTATCAGCAATATGTCAGGTGTATCAGCAATGTGTCAGGTGTATCAGCAATATGTCAGGTGTATCAGCAATATGTCAGGTGTATCAGCAATATGTCAGGTGTATCAGCAATATGTCAGGTGTATCAGCAATATGTCAGGTGTATCAGCAATATGTCAGGTGTATCAGCAATATGTCAGGTGTATCAGCAATATGTCAGGTGTATCAGCAATATGTCAGGTGTATCAGCAATATGTCAGGTGTATCAGCAATATGTCAGGTGTATCAGCAATATGTCAGGTGTATCAGCAGGTGTATCAGCAATATGTCAGGTGTATCAGCAGGTGTATCAGCAATATGTCAGGTGTATCAGCAATATGTCAGGTGTATCAGCAATATGTCAGGTGTATCAGCAATATGTCAGGTGTATCAGCAGGTGTATCAGCAATATGTCAGGTGTATCAGCAATTTGTCAGGTGTATCAGCAATATGTCAGGTGTATCAGCAATATGTCAGGTGTATCAGCAATATGTCAGGTGTATCAGCAGGTGCATCAGCAATATGTCAGGTGTATCAGCAATGTGTCAGCTGTATCAGCAATATGTCAGGTGTATCAGCAATATGTCAGGTGTATCAGCAATATGTCAGGTGTATCAGCAGGTGTATCAGCAATATGTCAGGTGTATCAGCAATTTGTCAGGTGTATCAGCAATATGTCAGGTGTATCAGCAATATGTCAGGTGTATCAGCAATATGTCAGGTGTATCAGCAGGTGTATCAGCAATATGTCAGGTGTATCAGCAATATGTCAGTATCAGCAGGTGTATCAGCAATATGTCAGGTGTATCAGCAATATGTCAGGTGTATCAGCAATATGTCAGGTGTATCAGCAGGTGTATCAGCAATATGTCAGGTGTATCAGCAGGTGTATCAGCAATATGTCAGGTGTATCAGCAGGTGTATCAGCAATATGTCAGGTGTATCAGCAATATGTCAGGTGTATCAGCAATTGCAGGTGTATCAGCAATATGTCAGGTGTATCAGCAGGTGTATCAGCAATATGTCAGGTGTATCAGCAGGTGTATCAGCAATATGTCAGGTGTATCAGCAATATGTCAGGTGTATCAGCAGGTGTATCAGCAATATGTCAGGTGTATCAGCAGGTGTATCGGCAATATGTCAGGTGTATCAGCAATATGTCAGGTGTATCAGCAATATGTCAGGTGTATCAGCAGGTGTATCAGCAATATGTCAGGTGTATCAGCAATATGTCAGGTGTATCAGCAATATGTCAGGTGTATCAGCAGGTGTATCAGCAATATGTCAGGTGTATCAGCAATATGTCAGGTGTATCAGCAGGTGTATCAGCAATATGTCAGGTGTATCAGTAATATGTCAGGTGTATCAGTAATATGTCAGGTGTATCAGCAGGTGTATCAGCAATATGTCAGGTGTATCAGCAGGTGTATCAGCAATAGGTCAGGTGTATCAGCAATGTGTCAGGTGTATCAGCAATATGTCAGGTGTATCGGTAATGTGTCAGGTGTATCAGCAATATGACAGGTGCATCAGCAATGTGTCAGGTGTATCAGCAATATGTCAGGTGTATCGGCAATGTGTCAGGTGTATCAGCAATATGTCAGGTGTATCAGCAGGTGTATCAGCAATAGGTCAGGTGTATCAGCAATATGTCAGGTGTATCGGCAATGTGTCAGGTGTATCAGCAATATGACAGGTGCATCAGCAATGTGTCAGGTGTATCAGCAATATGTCAGGTGTATCGGCAATGTGTCAGGTGTATCAGCAATATGACAGGTGCATCAGCAATATGTCAGGTGTATCAGCAATATGTCAGGTGTATCAGCAGGTGTATCAGCAATGTGACAGGTGTATCGGCAATATGTCAGGTGTATCAGCAATATGTCAGGTGTATCAGCAATATGTCAGGTGCATCAATAATATGTCAGGTGTATCAGCAATATGTCAGGTGTATCAGCAATATGTCAGGTATCAGCAATATGTCAGATAATTGTCAGGTGTATCAGCAATATGCAGTGTATCAGCAATATGTCAGGTGTATCAGCAATATGTCAGGTGTATCAGCAATATGTCAGGTGTATCAGCAATATGTCAGGTGTATCAGCAATATGTCAGGTGTATCAGCAATATGTCAGGTGTATCAGCAATATGTCAGGTGTATCAGCAGGTGTATCAGCAATATGTCAGGTGTATCAGCAATATGTCAGGTGTATCAGCAATATGTCAGGTGTATCAGCAGGTGTATCAGCAATATGTCAGGTGTATCAGCAATATGTCAGGTGTATCAGCAATATGTCAGGTGCATCAGCAATATGTCAGGTGTATCAGCAATATGTCAGGTGTATCAGCAATATGTCAGGTGTATCAGCAATATGTCAGGTGTATCAGCAATCAGGTGTATCCATTGTCAGGTGTATCAGCAATATGTCAGGTGCATCAGCAATATGTCAGGTGTATCAGCAATATGTCAGGTGTATCAGCAATATGTCAGGTGTATCAGTAATATGTCAGGTGTATCAGCAATATGTCAGGTGTATCAGCAATATGTCAGGTGTACACAGGTGCATCAGCAATATGTCAGGTGTATCAGCAATATGTCAGGTGTATCAGCAATATGTCAGGTGTATCAGCAATATGTCAGTGTATCAGCAGGTGATCAGCAATATGTCAGGTGTATCAGCAATATGTCAGGTGTATCAGCAATATGTCAGGTGTATCAGCAATATGTCAGGTGTATCAGCAATATGTCAGGTGTATCAGCAATATGTCAGGTGTATCAGCAGGTGCATCAGCAATATGTCAGGTGTATCAGCAATATGTCAGGTGTATCAGCAATATGTCAGGTGTATCAGCAGGTGCATCAGCAATATGTCAGGTATAACAGCAATGTGTCAGCTGTATCAGCAATATGTCAGGTGTATCAGCAATATGTCAGGTGTATCAGCAATATGTCAGGTGTATCAGCAGGTGCATCAGCAATATGTCAGGTGTATCAGCAATATGCCAGGTGCATCAGCAATATGTCAGGTATAACAGCAATGTGTCAGCTGTATCAGCAATATGTCAGGTGTGCTAAGTGTGCTCAGTACCTCGGCCTGTATATAATCCTTTGTGAATTCTGCTGTTTCATTATGTTACAACTTCTCTATGCTGTTACTGTAAGTACAATATGTATAGTTGATGAGGATGCAACTGTTGTAGTTATAGTTACTGTAAGTACAATATGTATAGTTGATGAGGATGCAACTGTTGCAGTTACTGTAAGCACACTATGTATAGTTGATGTGGATGCAACTGCTGTAGTTACTGTAAGTACAATATGTATAGTTGATGTGGATGCAACTGTTGTAGTTACTGTAAGTACAATATGTATAGTTGATGTGGATGCAACTGTTGCAGTTACTGTAAGTACAATATGTATAGTTGATGTAGATGCAACTGTTGTAGTTACTGTAAGTACAATATGTATAGTTGATGTAGATGCAACTGTTGTAGTTACTTAAACAAAAAAAGATGCAACTGTTGTAGTTACTGTAAGTACAATATGTATAGTTGATGTAGATGCAACTGTTGTAGTTACTGTAAGTACAATATGTATAGTTGATGTAGATGCAACTGTTGTAGTTACTGTAAGTACAATATGTATAGTTGATGTAGATGCAACTGTTGTAGTTACTGTAAGTACAATATGTATAGTTGGTGAGGATGCAACTGTTGTAGTTACTGTAAGTACAATATGTATAGTTAATGTGGATGCAACTGTTGAATAGTTACTGTAAGTACAATATGTATAGTTGATGTAGATGCAACTGCTGTAGTTACTGTAAGTACAATATGTATAGTTGATGAGGATGCAACTGTTGTAGTTACTGTAAGTACAATATGTATAGTTGATGAGGATGCAACTGTTGTAGTTACTGTAAGTACAATATGTATAGTTGATGAGGATGCAACTGTTGTAGTTACTGTAAGTACAATATGTATAGTTGATGTGGATGCAACTGTTGTAGTTATAGTTACTGTAAGTACAATATGTATAGTTGATGTAGATGCAACTGCTGTAGTTACTGTAAGTACAATATGTATAGTTGATGAGGATGCAACTGTTGTAGTTACTGTAAGTACAATATGTATAGTTGATGTAGATGCAACTGTTGTAGTTACTGTAAGTACAATATGTATAGTTGGTGAGGATGCAACTGTTGCAGTTACTGTAAGTACACTATGTATAGTTGATGTAGATGCAACTGTTGTAGTTACTGTAAGTACAATATGTATTGTTGATGAGGATGCAACTGTTGCAGTTACTGTAAGTACACTATGTATAGTTGATGTAGATGCAACTGTTGTAGTTACTGTAAGTACAATATGTATAGTTGATGAGGATGCAACTGTTGCAGTTACTGTAAGTACAATATGTATAGTTGATGAGGATGCAACTGTTGCAGTTACTGTAAGTACAATATGTATAGTTGATGAGGATGCAACTGTT
>CM026386.1:95580466-95597097 GCA_014843695.1 Archivesica marissinica
CATCCATCCTATCCTTGAAGGTGCCAAGGCTGATGGGTAACCATTATGTAACTAGCTGGCAGCTCACCATCCATCCTATCCTTGAAGGCAAGGCGCCAGGCTGATGGGCAACCATTATTTAACTAGCTGGCAGCTCACCATCCATCCTATCCTTGAAGGCAAGGCGCCAGGCTGATGGGTAACCATTATTTAACTAGCTGGCAGCTCACCATCCATCCTATCCTTGAAGGCAAGGTGCCAGGCTGATGGGTAACCATTATGTAACTAGCTGGCAGCTCACCATCCATCCTATCCTTGAAGGCAAGGCGCCGGGCTGATGGGTAACCATTATGTAACTAGCTGGCAGCTCACCATCCATCCTATCCCTGAAGGCAAGGCGCCGGGCTGATGGGTAACCATTATGTAACTAGCTGGCAGCTCACCATCCATCCTATCCTGAAGGCAAGCGCCAGGCTGATGGGTAACCATTTTAACTAGCTGGCAGCTCACCATCCATCCTATCCTTGAAGGCAAGGCACCAGGCTGATGGGTAACTATTATGTAACTAGCTGGCAGCTCACCATCCATCCTATCCTTGAAGGCAAGGCGCCAGGCTGATGGGTAACCATTATTTAACTAGCTGGCAGCTCACCATCCATCCTATCCTTGAAGGCAAGGTGCCAGGCTGATGGGCAATGGGTAACCATTATTTAACTAGCTGGCAGCTCACCATCCATCCTATCCTTGAAGGCAAGGCGCCAGGCTGATGGGCAATCGGTAACCATTATTTAACTAGCTGGCAGCTCACCATCCATCCTATCCTTGAAGGCAAGGCGCCAGGCTGATGAGCAATCGGTAACCATTATTTAACTAGCTGGCAGCTCACCATCCATCCTATCCTTGAAGGCAAGGCGCCAGGCTGATGGGCAATCGGTAACCATTATTTAACTAGCTGGCAGCTCACCATCCATCCTATCCTTGAAGGCAAGGCGCCAGGCTGATGTTCAATCGGTAACCATTATTTAACTAGCTGGCAGCTCACCATCCATCCTATCCTTGAAGGCAAGGCGCCAGGCTGATGGGCAATCGGTAACCATTATTTAACTAGCTGGCAGCTCACCATCCATCCTATCCTTGAAGGCAAGGCGCCAGGCTGATGGGCAATCGGTAACCATTATTTAACTAGCTGGCAGCTCACCATCCATCCTATCCTTGAAGGCAAGGCGCCAGGCTGATGGGTAACCATTATTTAACTAGCTGGCAGCTCACCATCCATCCTATCCTTGAAGGCAAGGCGCCAGGTTGATGGGTAACCATTATTTAACTAGCTGGCAGCTCACCATCCATCGTATCCGTGAAGGCAAGGCGCCAGGCTGATGGGTAACCATTATTTAACTAGCTGGCAGCTCACCATCCATCCTATCCTTGAAGGCAAGGCGCCAGGCTGATGGGTAACCATTATTTAACTAGCTGGCAGCTCACCATCCATCCTATCCTTGAAGGCGCCAGGCTGATGGGTAACCATTATGTAACTAGCTGGCAGCTCACCATCCATCCTATCCTTGAAGGCAAGGCGCCAGGCTGATGGGTAACCATTATTTAACTAGCTGGCAGCTCACCATCCATCCTATCCTTGAAGGCAAGGCGCCAGGCTGATGGGTAACCATTATTTAACTAGCTGGCAGCTCACCATCCATCGTATCCATGAAGGCAAGGCGCCAGGTTGATGGGTAACCATTATTTAACTAGCTGGCAGCTCACCATCCATCCTATCCTTGAAGGCAAGGCGCCAGGCTGATGGGTAACCATTATTTAACTAGCTGGCATCTCACGATCCATCCTATCCTTGAAGGTGCCAAGGCTGATGGGTAACCATTATGTAACTAGCTGGCAGCTCACCATCCATCCTATCCTTGAAGGCAAGGCGCCAGGCTGATGGGTAACCATTATTTAACTAGCTGGCAGCTCACCATCCATCCTATCCTTGAAGGCAAGGCGCCAGGCTGATGGGTAACCATTATTTAACTAGCTGGCAGCTCACCATCCATCGTATCCATGAAGGCAAGGCGCCAGGTTGATGGGTAACCATTATTTAACTAGCTGGCAGCTCACCATCCATCCTATCCTTGAAGGCAAGGCGCCAGGCTGATGGGTAACCATTATTTAACTAGCTGGCATCTCACGATCCATCCTATCCTTGAAGGTGCCAAGGCTGATGGGTAACCATTATGTAACTAGCTGGCAGCTCACCATCCATCCTATCCTTGAAGGCAAGGCGCCAGGCTGATGGGTAACCATTATGTAACTAGCTGGCAGCTCACCATCCATCCTATCCTTGAAGGCAAGGCGCCAGGCTGATGGGTAACCATTACATAACTAGCTGGCAGCTCACCATCCATCCTATCCTTGAAGGCCAGGTGCCAGGCTGATGGGTAACCATTATTTAACTAGCTGGCAGCTCACCATCCATCCTATCCTTGAAGGCAAGGCGCCAGGCTGATGGGTAACCATTATTTAACTAGCTGGCAGCTCACCATCCATCGTATCCGTGAAGGCAAGGCGCCAGGCTGATGGATAACCATTATTTAACTAGCTGGCAGCTCACCATCCATCCTATCCTTGAAGGCAAGGCGCCAGGCTGATGGGTAACCATTATTTAACTAGCTGGCATCTCACCATCCATCCTATCCTTGAAGGTGCCAAGGCTGATGGGTAACCATTATGTAACTAGCTGGCAGCTCACCATCCATCCTATCCTTGAAGGCAAGGCGCCAGGCTGATGGGCAACCATTATTTAACTAGCTGGCAGCTCACCATCCATCCTATCCTTGAAGGCAAGGCACCAGGCTGATGGGTAACCATTATTTAACTAGCTGGCAGCTCACCATCCATCCTATCCTTGAAGGCAAGGCGCCAGGCTGATGGGTAACCATTATGTAACTAGCTGGCAGCTCACCATCCATCCTATCTTGAAGGCAAGGCGCCAGGCTGATGGGTAACCATTATGTAACTAGCTGGCAGCTCACCATCCATCTATCCTTGAAGGCAAGGCGCCGGGTGATGGGTAACCATTATTTAACTAGCTGGCAGCTCACCATCCATCCTATCCTTGAAGGCAAGGCGCCAGGCTGATGGGTAACCATTATTTAACTAGCTGGCAGCTCACCATCCATCCTATCCTTGAAGGCAAGGCGCCAGGCTGATGGGTAACCATTATGTAACTAGCTGGCAGCTCACCATCCATCCTATCCTTGAAGGCAAGGCGCCAGGCTGATGGGTAACCATTATTTAACTAGCTGGCAGCTCACCATCCATCCTATCCGTGAAGGCAAGGCGCCAGGCTGATGGGTAACCATTATTTAACTAGCTGGCAGCTCACCATCCATCCTATCCTTGAAGGCAAGGCGCCAGGCTGATGGGTAACCATTATTTAACTAGCTGGCATCTCACCATCCATCGTATCCGTGAAGGCAAGGCGCCAGGCTGATGGGTAACCATTATTTAACTAGCTGGCAGCTCACCATCCATCCTATCCTTGAAGGCAAGGCGCCAGGCTGATGGGTAACCATTATTTAACTAGCTGGCAGCTCACCATCCATCGTATCCGTGAAGGCAAGGCGCCAGGCTGATGGATAACCATTATTTAACTAGCTGGCAGCTCACCATCCATCCTATCCTTGAAGGCAAGGCGCCAGGCTGATGGGTAACCATTATTTAACTAGCTGGCATCTCACCATCCATCCTATCCTTGAAGGCAAGGCGCCAGGCTGATGGGTAACCATTATTTAACTAGCTGGCAGCTCACCATCCATCCTATCCTTGAAGGCAAGGCGCCAGGCTGATGGGTAACCATTATTAACTAGCTGGCAGCTCACCATCCATCCTATCCTTGAAGGCAAGGCGCCAGGCTGATGGGTAACCATTATTTAACTAGCTGGCAGCTCACCATCCATCCTATCCTTGAAGGCAATGCGCCAGGCTGATGGGTAACCATTATGTAACTAGCTGGCAGCTCACCATCCATCCTATCCTTGAAGGCCAGGTGCCAGGCTGATGGGTAACCATTATTTAACTAGCTGGCAGCTCACGATCCATCCTATCCTTGAAGGCAAGGCGCCAGGCTGATGGGTAACCATTATTTAACTAGCTGGCAGCTCACCATCCATCCTATCCTTGAAGGCAAGGCGCCAGGCTGATGGGTAACCATTATGTAACTAGCTGGCAGCTCACCATCCATCCTATCCTTGAAGGCAAGGCGCCGGGCTGATGGGTAACCATTATGTAACTAGCTGGCAGCTCACCATCCATCCTATCCTTGAAGGCAAGGCGCCAGGCTGATGGTTAACCATTATTTAACTAGCTGGCAGCTCACCATCCATCGTATCCGTGAAGGCAAGGCGCCAGGCTGATGGGTAACCATTATTTAACTAGCTGGCAGCTCACCATCCATCCTATCCTTGAAGGCAAGGCGCCAGGCTGATGGGTAACCATTATTTAACTAGCTGGCAGCTCACCATCCATCCTATCCTTGAAGGCAAGGTGCCAGGCTGATGGGTAACCATTATGTAACTAGCTGGCAGCTCACCATCCATCCTATCCTGAAGGCAAGGCGCCAGGCTGATGGGTAACCATTATTTAACTAGCTGGCAGCTCACCATCCATCCTATCCTTGAAGGCAAGGCGCCAGGCTGATGGGTAACCATTATTTAACTAGCTGGCAGCTCACCATCCATCCTATCCTTAAGGCGCCAGGCTGATGGGTAAACCATTATGTAACTAGCTGGCAGCTCACCATCCATCCTATCCTTGAAGGCAAGGCGCCAGGCTGATGGGTAACCATTATTTAACTAGCTGGCAGCTCACCATCCATCCTATCCTTGAAGGCAAGGCGCCAGGCTGATGGGTAACCATTATTTAACTAGCTGGCAGCTCACCATCCATCCTATCCTTGAAGGCAAGGCGCCAGGCTGATGGGTAACCATTATGTAACTAGCTGGCAGCTCCATCCATCCTATCCTTGAAGGCAAGGCGCCAGGCTGATGGGTAACCATTATGTAACTAGCTGGCAGCTCACCATCCATCCTATCCTTGAAGGCAAGGCGCCAGGCTGATGGGTAACCATTATTTAACTAGCTGGCAGCTCACCATCCATCGTATCCGTGAAGGCAAGGCGCCAGGCTGATGGGTAACCATTATTTAACTAGCTGGCAGCTCACCATCCATCCTATCCTTGAAGGCAAGGCGCCAGGTTGATGGGTAACCATTATTTAACTAGCTGGCAGCTCACCATCCATCGTATCCGTGAAGGCAAGGCGCCAGGCTGATGGGTAACCATTATTTAACTAGCTGGCAGCTCACCATCCCCTATCCTTGAAGGCAAGGCGCCAGGCTGATGGGTAACCATTATTTAACTAGCTGGCAGCTCACCATCCATCCTATCCTTGAAGGCAAGGCGCCAGGCTGATGGGTAACCATTACGTAACTAGCTGGCAGCTCACCATCCATCCTATCCTTGAAGGCAAGGCGCCAGGCTGATGGGTAACCATTATTTAACTAGCTGGCAGCTCACCATCCATCCTATCCTTGAAGGCAAGGCGCCAGGCTGATGGGTAACCATTATGTAACTAGCTGGCAGCTCACCATCCATCCTATCCTTGAAGGCAAGGCGCCAGGCTGATGGGCAACCATTATTTAACTAGCTGGCAGCTCACCATCCATCCTATCCTTGAAGGCAAGGCGCAGGCTGATGGGCAATCGGTAACCATTATTTAACTAGCTGGCAGCTCACCATCCATCCTATCCTTGAAGACAAGGTGCCAGGCTGATGGGTAACCATTATCTGGCAGCTCACCATCCATCCTATCCTTGAAGGCAAGGCGCCAGGCTGATGGGTAACCATTATTTAACTAGCTGGCAGCTCACCATCCATCCTATCCTTGAAGGTGCCCAGGCTGATGGGTAACCATTATGTAACTAGCTGGCAGCTCACCATCCATCCTATCCTTGAAGGCAAGGCGCCAGGCTGATGGGTAACCATTATTTAACTAGCTGGCAGCTCACCATCCATCCTATCCTTGAAGGCAAGGCGCCAGGCTGATGGGTAACCATTATTTAACTAGCTGGCAGCTCACCATCCATCCTATCCTTGAAGGCAAGGCGCCAGGCTGATGGGTAACCATTATTTAACTAGCTGGCAGCTCACCATCCATCCTATCCTTGAAGGCAAGGCGCCAGGCTGATGGGTAACCATTATGTAACTAGCTGGCAGCTCACCATCCATCCTATCCTTGAAGGCAAGGCGCCAGGCTGATGGGTAACCATTATGTAACTAGCTGGCAGCTCACCATCCATCCTATCCTTGAAGGCAAGGCGCCAGGCTGATGGGTAACCATTATTTAACTAGCTGGCAGCTCACCATCCATCCTATCCTTGAAGGCAAGGCGCCAGGCTGATGGGTAACCATTATTTAACTAGCTGGCAGCTCACCATCCATCCTATCCTTGAAGGCAAGGCGCCAGGCTGATGGGGTAACCATTATTTAACTAGCTGGCAGCTCACCATCCATCCTATCAGAATGAACCACTTACAAGGTTCGAACGTTCGACCTCCCGCTCCGTAGGCGGAAGCCTTAGCCACTAAGCCAGGGAGATCTGTCCTTTAGCGCCTGGTTTCGTGTCCGTTAGTGCTTAGTTCATTTTCTGTCATAAAAACAGAGTAAAATAAAAATAAAATTTGCGTATTTAAGTATATGATCGAAATATATTTCACTAACGAATGTTTAATGTGTATCGAGACTTTGAACAGATGTATTATGTACTACTACATTTCTAGATAATTAAACTGTTATCAACTGAGAAGGGGAAAAGAAAGAACTCGATTAATCTCAACTTCATTTGTGGCGGTCGAGTTTTAGAATACCTAGGCAGAGCGTATGATGTAGAAAAATCTCTGAATGTTTTGTTGAAGTAAGTTTTACAATTATACTATCATTATTTAATTATTGTTTTAATTAATTATGCTATTATTTATTTCATTATATGACCATTAGTTTTATTTTAGATCGATTGCGAAACAAATGATTACAACTTATATTGATCACTCTCGAGACCTCATTCCTGATGGAATCCATCACCATGTGGGAGAGAGAAGAGGCCATGTGGAATTTAAATGCCTTGCCCAAGGGCACAATCTGGGCGCAAACTAGGAACACTAACATTGATTTAATTGTAAATCATTATTACCTGTATACTGTGATTGTAAATCATTATTACCTGTATACTGTGATTGTAAATCATTATTACCTGTTTACTGTGATTGTAAATCATTATTACCTGTCTACTGTGATTGTAAATCATTATTACCTGTATACTGTGATTGTAAATCATTATTACCTGTATACCGTGATTGTAAATCATTATTACCTGTCTACTGTGATTGTAAATCATTATTACCTGTATACTGTGATTGTAAATCATTATTACCTGTATACTGTGATTGTAAATCATTATTACCTGTATACTGTGATTGTAAATCATTATTACCTGTATACTGTGATTGTAAATCATTATTACCTGTATACTGTGATTGTAAATCATTATTACCTGTCTACTGTGATTGTAAATCATTATTACCTGTATACTGTGATTGTAAATCATTATTACCTGTCTACTGTGATTGTAAATCATTATTACCTGTATACTGTGATTGTAAATCATTATTACCTGTATACTGTGATTGTAAATCATTATTACCTGTACACTGTGATTGTAAATCATTATTACCTGTATACTGTGATTGTAAATCATTATTACCTGTATACTGTGATTGTAAATCATTATTACCTGTCTACTGTGATTGTAAATCATTATTACCTGTCTACTGTGATTGTAAATCATTATTACCTGTATACTGTGATTGTAAATCATTATTACCTGTATACTGTGATTGTAAATCATTATTACCTGTATACTGTGATTGTAAATCATTATTACCTGTCTACTGTGATTGTAAATCATTATTACCTGTCTACTGTGATTGTAAATCATTATTACCTGTATACTGTGATTGTAAATCATTATTACCTGTATACTGTGATTGTAAATCATTATTACCTGTCTACTGTGATTGTAAATCATTATTACCTGTCTACTGTGATTGTAAATCATTATTACCTGTATACTGTGATTGTAAATCATTATTACCTGTCTACTGTGATTGTAAATCATTATTACCTGTCTACTGTGATTGTAAATCATTATTACCTGTCTACTGTGATTGTAAATCATTATTACCTGTATACTGTGATTGTAAATCATTATTACCTGTATACTGTGATTGTAAATCATTATTACCTGTATACTGTGATTGTAAATCATTATTACCTGTACACTGTGATTGTAAATCATTATTACCTGTACACTGTGATTGTAAATCATTATTACCTGTACACTGTGATTGTAAATCATTATTACCTGTACACTGTGATTGTAAATCATTATTACCTGTACACTGTGATTGTAAATCATTATTACCTGTATACTGTGATTGTAAATCATTATTACCTGTACACTGTGATTGTAAATCATTATTACCTGTACACTGTGATTGTAAATCATTATTACCTGTATACTGTGATTGTAAATCATTATTACCTGTATACTGTGATTGTAAATCATTATTACCTGTACACTGTGATTGTAAATCATTATTACCTGTATACTGTGATTGTAAATCATTATTACCTGTATACTGTGATTGTAAATCATTATTACCTGTCTACTGTGATTGTAAATCATTATTACCTGTATACTGTGATTGTAAATCATTATTACCTGTACACTGTGATTGTAAATCATTATTACCTGTATACTGTGATTGTAAATCATTATACTGTATACTGTGATTGTAAATCAATTACCTGTACACTGTGATTGTAAATCATTATTACCTGTACACTGTGATTGTAAATCATTATTACCTGTACACTGTGATTGTAAATCATTATTACCTGTATACTGTGATTGTAAATCATTATTACCTGTATACTGTGATTGTAAATCATTATTACCTGTACACTGTGATTGTAAATCATTATTACCTGTACACTGTGATTGTAAATCATTATTACCTGTATACTGTGATTGTAAATCATTATTACCTGTATACTGTGATTGTAAATCATTATTACCTGTACACTGTGATTGTAAATCATTATTACCTGTACACTGTGATTGTAAATCATTATTACCTGTATACTGTGATTGTAAATCATTATTACCTGTATACTGTGATTGTAAATCATTATTACCTGTACACTGTGATTGTAAATCATTATTACCTGTATACTGTGATTGTAAATCATTATTACCTGTATACTGTGATTGTAAATCATTATTACCTGTATACTGATTGTAATAAGAACATTCTCTCTTTCTCGTCTATTTAATTTATACAAATAAGTATCTTAGTTTAATTTATACAAATTTATTTTAGTTCGATTGCGAAACAAGTTCTTACAACTTATATTAATCACTCTCGAGACCTCATTTCTGATGTAACCCATCACCACGAGAGAGAGAGAAGAGGGATCGTGGAATTTAAGTGCCTTGCCTAAGGGCACAATCGTAACGGCTCCAGCATGACTCGAACTCTCGTCTATTTGATATGTAATACAGTGGCTGTAGGTTGGGTTACATTTGTGTTGCAGGGGTCCAATAGATCAGCACTTTGAACTGGCAGAGAAAGCTGTGAAGGGCTTCAAAAACGCTCAAAAGGTATTCTAGAGCATCCACAATAGTTTCAAACAACAAACAACATCTACTCTGAAACTTCTCAGTCATTTTTTTATGCTCCCCGAAATGAGAAACATCTAGTCGCCGCTTCGTCCATCTGTGAACATACACTAGTAGGTACTTAGGTGGCTAGGAGAACAATAGATATATTGTCTAGTGGTCTAGGGTTAGCTGCTATGTGGCTAGGAGAACAATAGATCTATGTCTAGTGTTAGCTGCTATGTGGCTAGAAGAACAATAGATATATTGTCTAGTGGTCTAGGGTTAGCTGCTATGTGGCTAGGAGAACAATAGATCTATAGTCTAATGGTCTATGGTTAGCTGCTATGTGGCTAGGAGAACAATAGATCTATGTCTAGTGTTAGCTGCTATGTGGCTAGGAGAACAATAGATATATTGTCTAGTGTTAGCTGCTATGTGGCTAGGAGAACAATAGATCTATAGTCTAATGGTCTATGGTTAGCTGCTATGTGGCTAGGAGAACAATAGATATATTGTCTAATGGTCTATGGTTAGCTGCTATGTGGCTAGGAGAACAATAGATATATTGTCTAGTGTTAGCTGCTATGTGGCTAGGAGAACAATAGATATATTGTCTAATGGTCTAGGGTTAGCTGCTATGTGGCTAGGAGAACAATAGATTTATTGTCTAGTGTTAGCTGCTATGTGGCTAGGAGAACAATAGATATATTGTCTAGTGGTCTAGGGTTAGCTGCTATGTGGCTAGGAGAACAATAGATATATTGTCTAGTGGTCTAGGGTTAGCTGCTATGTGGCTAGGAGAACAATAGATATATTGTCTAGTGGTCTAGGGTTAGCTGCTATGTGGCTAGGAGAACAATAGATATATTGTCTAGTGGTCTAGGGTTAGCTGCTATGTGGCTAGGAGAACAATAGATATATTGTCTAGTGGTCTAGGGTTAGCTGCTATGTGGCTAGGAGAACAATAGATATATTGTCTAGTGGTCTAGGGTTAGCTGCTATGTGGCTAGGAGAACAATATATATATTGTCTAGTGGTCTAGGGTTAGCTGCTATGTGGCTAGGAGAACAATAGATATATTGTCTAGTGGTCTAGGGTTAGCTGCTATGTGGCTAGGAGAACAATAGATATATTGTCTAGTGGTCTGGGTTAGCTGCTATGTGGCTAGGATATTGTCTAGTGGTCTAGGATTAGCTGCTATGTGGCTAGGAACAAAAATATTGTCTAGTGGTCTAGGATTAGCTGCTATGTGGCTAGGAGAACAATAATATATTGTCTAGTCGTTAGCTGCTATGTGGCTAGGAGAACAATAGATCTAGTGGTCTAGGGTTAGCTGCTATGTGGCTAGGAGAACAATAGATATATTGTCTAGTGGTCTAGTTAGCTGCTATGTGGCTAGGAGAACAATATATATATTCAGTCTAGGGTTAGCTGCTATGTGGCTAGGAGAACATAATATATTGTCTAGTGTCTAGGTTAGCTGCTATGTGGCTAGGAGAACATAATATATGTCTAGTTTAGCTGCTATTGGCTAGGAGAACAATAATATATGTCTAGTGTCTAGGTTACTGCTATGTGGCTAGGAGAACAATAGATATAATGTCTAGTGGTCTAGGATTAGCTGCTATGTGGCTAGGAGAACAATAGATATATTGTCTAGTGTTAGCTGCTATGTGGCTAGGAGAACAATAGATATATTGTCTAGGGTTAGCTGCTATGTGGCTAGGATATTGTATAGTGGTCTAGGATTAGCTGCTATGTGGCTAGGATATTGTATAGTGGTCTAGGATTAGCTGCTATGTGGCTAGGAGAACAATAGATATATTGTCTAGTGTTAGCTGCTATGTGGCTAGGAGAACAATAGATATATTGTCTAGTGGTCTAGGGTTAGCTGCTATGTGGCTAGGAGAACAATAGATATATTGTCTAGTGTTAGCTGCTATGTGGCTAGGAGAACAATATATATATTGTCTAGTGGTCTAGGGTTAGCTGCTATGTGGCTAGGAGAACAAAGATATTGTATAGTAGTCTAGGATTAGCTGCTATGTGGCTAGGATATTGTAGAGTGGTCTAGGATTAGCTGCTATGTGGCTAGGATATTGTATAGTGGTCTAGGATTAGCTGCTATGTGGCTAGGATATTGTATAGTGGTCTAGGATTAGCTGCTATGTGGCTAGGATATTGTATAGTGGTCTAGGATTAGCTGCTATGTGGCTAGGATATTGTATAGTGGTCTAGGATTAGCTGCTATGTGGCTAGGATATTGTATAGTGGTCTAGGATTAGCTGCTATGTGGCTAGGATATTGTATAGTGGTCTAGGATTAGCTGCTATGTGGCTAGGATATTGTATAGTGGTCTAGGATTAGCTGCTATGTGGCTAGGATATTGTATAGTGGTCTAGGATTAGCTGCTATGTGGCTAGGATATTGTATAGTGGTCTAGGATTAGCTGCTATGTGGCTAGGATATTGTATAGTGGTCTAGGATTAGCTGCTATGTGGCTAGGATATTGTATAGTGGTCTAGGATTAGCTGCTATGTGGCTAGGATATTGTATAGTGGTCTAGGATTAGCTGCTATGTGGCTATTAATTCTTTTATGTGGCAATTAGAACAAAGGAGAGAACAATGGGGTCGCCACAAGTTTAAGTGAGGTCATCCATCCATCATGTTATTGTTGTCTGTCCTGTTTCTCAGCAACCACTGGCCGTAAATGAATGAAACGTTACAGGATTGGTTGATACCAAGCCTAGTGGTGTATATCGACAGCCAGTTCCACGGATGGTTTTTCATTGAGTTATGGCTCTTTGATTCAGTCCGTCCCGACATTCCAATAAGTATGATGTAAACTTCGGGGAGCATGCATCAGGTTTTCCGATGTTAGTTGAAATCCAAAATAGTCGGCATGGCAACCATTGTAAAAGGCTAATGGAATACCTATAGCAGATGTCATATGACCTTTCAAATAAGCCATACCCCTTGACCTAGTATCAAATACCAGGTGTTTGCATCACTCCGAGTGCTAGATGTTTGCATCACCCCGAGTGCTAGGTGTTTGCATCACTCCCAGTGCTAGATGTTTGCATCACTCCGAGTGCTAGATGTTTGCATCACTCCCAGTGCTAGATGTTTGCATCACTCAGAGTGCTAGGTGTTTGCATCACTCCGATTGCTAGGTGTTTGCTAGATGTTTGCATCACTCCGAGTGCTAGGTGTTTGCATCACTCCGAGTGCTAGATGTTTGCATCACTCCCAGTGCTAGATGTTTGCATCACTCGAGTGCTAGATGTTGCATCACTCCCATGCTAGGTGTTTGCATCACACCAGTGCTAGGTGTTTGCATCACTCCGAGTGCTAGGTGTTTGCATCACTCCGAGTGCTAGGTGTTTGCATCACTCCGAGTGCTAGATGTTTGCATCACACTGAGTGCTAGGTATTTGCATCACTCCGAGTGCTAGGTGTTTGCATCACACCGAGTGCTAGGTGTTTGCATCACTCCGAGTGCTAGATGTTTGCATCACTCCGAGTGCTAGGTGTTTGCTAGGTGTTTGCATCACTCCGAGTGCTAGGTGTTTGCATCACTCCGAGTGCTAGATGTTTGCATCACTCCGAGTGCTAGGTGTTTGCTAGGTGTTTGCATCACTCCGAGTGCTAGATGTTTGCTAGGTGTTTGCATCACTTTGAGTGCTAGGTGTTTGCATCACTCCGAGTGCTAGATGTTTGCATCACTCCGAGTGCTAGATGTTATGCATCACTCCAAGTGCTAGATGTTTGCATCACTCCGAGTGCTAGGTGTTTGCTAGGTGTTTGCATCACTCCGAGTGCTAGATGTTTGCTAGGTGTTTGCATCACTTTGAGTGCTAGGTGTTTGCATCACTCCGAGTGCTAGATGTTTGCATCACTCCGAGTGCTAGATGTTATGCATCACTCCAAGTGCTAGATGTTTGCATCACTCCGAGTGCTAGATGTTTGCTAGGTGTTTGCATCACTCCGAGTGCTAGATGTTTGCATCACTCCGAGTGCGAGGTGTTTGCTAGATGTTTGCATCACTCCGAGTGCTAGGTGTTTGCTAGGTGTTTGCATCACTCCGAGTGCTAGATGTTTGCATCACTCCGAGTGCGAGGTGTTTGCTAGATGTTTGCATCACTCCGAGTGCTAGATGTTTGCTAGGTGTTTGCATCACTCCGAGTGCTAGATGTTTGCATCACTCCGAGTGCGAGGTGTTTGCTAGATGTTTGCATCACTCCGAGTGCTAGATGTTTGCATCACTCCGAGTGCTAGGTGTTTGCTAGATGTTTGCATCACTCCGAGTGCTAGTGTTTGCTAGGTGTTTTGCATCACTCCGAGTGCGAGGTGTTTGCTAGATGTTTGCATCACTCCGAGTGCTAGATGTTTGCATCACTCCGAGTGCTAGGTGTTTGCTAGGTGTTTGCATCACTCCGAGTGCTAGATGTTTGCATCACTCCGAGTGCGAGGTGTTGCTAGATGTTTGCATCACTCCGAGTGCTAGATGTTTGCATCACTCCGAGTGCTAGGTGTTTGCTAGATGTTTGCATCACTCCGAGTGCTAGATGTTTGCTAGGTGTTTGCATCACTCCGAGTGCTAGATGTTTGCATCACTCCGAGTGCGAGGTGTTTGCTAGATGTTTGCATCACTCCGAGTGCTAGATGTTTGCATCACTCCGAGTGCTAGGTGTTTGCTAGATGTTTGCATCACTCCGAGTGCTATCCTATAGTTTGCTATTTCAGATGGTACAGAATCTGCTGAGAGATGTGGCGGCTTTAGAAGCTGTTAAGTTCAGATCTCAAGAAACCCTACCAGGTTATTTTATATACCACAGGTAATACTGTTTATATACATACCACTTAACCCATTCAACACCACACACCTCTAAATAGGCTTACAAACAGTGTAGATCCAGATGAGCCGGCTCATGACGAGTCCATGTCAGTTACTTGTTGTTGAATCGGTTAACTATGTAAAACTCCGGGTGAAGTTTGCATACATGTGAACTGACCACATCATGGATTATATATCAAATATGCTATCATTGTGTTTGTATAAACTTTATTTATTTGACAACGATAGCAAAGCAATCTTCAACAACTTACATTAATCACTCTCGTTGGTGTGGATAAAAGTGTAAATGTGGTCATTCTTGTGGGAAGAAAGCGGAGTATGCCGAGAAATCCCACCTGACCGTTGTGGCGACGACAGTGCCATCTTACACCCGACGACAGTGCCGACAGTGCCATCTTACACCCATGCATTAAATTGGGAAAGTCACTTGAAGCATTGAAGCGTGTTCTGTATCTTGCACTATCCAGGACTCAATGGTTGAGTGGTTACGGTCGATGACTTGTATACCACTGTGTCACTGGAAGGTGACATAGACTTCATGATATGTTATATTATTCCAGGAAAGTTGGTGACATAATGATATGTTATATTATTCCAGGAAAGAAGGTGACATAGACTTCATGATGTTATATTATTCCAGGAAAGTTGGTGACATAGACTTCATGATGTTATATTATTCCAGGAAAGAAGGTGACATAGACTTCATGATATATTATTCCAGGAAAGAAGGTGACATAGACTTCATGATGTTATATTATTCCAGGAAGAAAGATGACATAGACTTCATGATATGTTATATTATTCCCGGAAAGGTGACATAGACTTCATGATGTTATATTATTCCAGGAAAGGTGACATAGACTTCATGATGTTATATTATTCCAGGAAAGGTGACATAGACTTCATGATGTTATATTATTCCAGGAAAGGTGACATAGACTTCATGATGTTATATTATTCCAGGAAAGGTGACATATACTTCATGATGTTATATTATTCCAGGAAAGGTGACATAGACTTCATGATGTTATATTATTCCCGGAAAGGTGACATAGACTTCATGATGTTATATTATTCCAGGAAAGGTGACATAGACTTCATGATGTTATATTATTCCAGGAAAGAAGGTGACATAGACTTCATGATATGATATATTATTCCAGGAAAGAAGGTGACATAGACTTCATGATGTTATATTATTCCAGGAAGAAAGGTGACATAGACTTCATGATATGTTATATTATTCCCGGAAAGGTGACATAGACTTCATGATGTTATATTATTCCAGGAAAGGTGACATAGACTTCATGATGTTATATTATTCCAGGAAAGGTGACATAGACTTCATGATGTTATATTATTCCAGGAAAGGTGACATAGACTTCATGATGTTATATTATTCCCGGAAAGGTGACATAGACTTCATGATGTTATATTATTCCAGGAAAGGTGACATAGACTTCATGATGTTATATTATTCCAGGAAAGAAGGTGACATAGACTTCATGATATGATATATTATTCCAGGAAAGAAGGTGACATAGACTTCATGATGTTATATTATTCCAGGAAGAAAGGTGACATAGACTTCATGATATGTTATATTATTCCCGGAAAGGTGACATAGACTTCATGATGTTATATTATTCCAGGAAAGGTGACATAGACTTCATGATGTTATATTATTCCAGGAAAAAGGTGACATAGACTTCATGATATGATATATTATCCCAGGAAAGAAGGTGACATAGACTTCATGATGTTATATTATTCCAGGAAAGAAGGTGACATAGACTTCATGATATGATATATTATTCCAGGAAAGGTGACATAGACTTCATGATGTTATATTATTCCAGGAAAGAAGGTGACATAGACTTCATGATATATTATTCCAGGAAGGAAGGTGACATAGACTTCATGATATGTTATATTATTCCAGGAAAGGTGACATAGACTTCATGATGTTATATTATTCCAGGAAAGAAGGTGACATAGACTTCATGATGTTATATTATTC
>CM026386.1:95598097-95614209 GCA_014843695.1 Archivesica marissinica
TATTGTATAGTGGTCTAGGATTAGCTGCTATGTGGCTAGGAGAACAATAGATATATTGTCTAGTGTTAGCTGCTATGTGGCTAGGAGAACAATAGATATATTGTCTAGTGGTCTAGGGTTAGCTGCTATGTGGCTAGGAGAACAATAGATATATTGTCTAGTGTTAGCTGCTATGTGGCTAGGAGAACAATATATATATTGTCTAGTGGTCTAGGGTTAGCTGCTATGTGGCTAGGAGAACAATAGATATATTGTCTAGGGTTAGCTGCTATGTGGCTAGGATATTGTATAGTGGTCTAGGATTAGCTGCTATGTGGCTAGGATATTGTATAGTGGTCTAGGATTAGCTGCTATGTGGCTAGGATATTGTATATTGTTCTAGTGTTAGCTGCTATGTGGCTAGGAGAACAATAGATATATTGTCTAGTGGTCTAGGGTTAGCTGTTATGTGGCTAGGAGATCAATATATATATTGTCTAGTGTTAGCTGTTATGTGGCTAGGAGAACAATATATATATTGTCTAGTGGTTAGGTTGCTTATGTGGCTAGGAGTAGTTTTGTATAGTAGTCTAGGATTAGCTGCTATGTGGCTAGGATATTGTATAGTGGTCTAGGGTTAGCTGCTATGTGGCTAGGATATTGTATAGTGGTCTAGGATTAGCTGCTATGTGGCTAGGATATTGTATAGTGGTCTAGGATTAGCTGCTATGTGGCTAGGATATTGTATAGTGGTCTAGGATTAGCTGCTATGTGGCTAGGATATTGTATAGTGGTCTAGGATTAGCTGCTATGTGGCTAGGATATTGTATAGTGGTCTAGGATTAGCTGCTATGTGGCTAGGATATTGTATAGTGGTCTAGGATTAGCTGCTATGTGGCTAGGATATTGTATAGTGGTCTAGGATTAGCTGCTATGTGGCTAGGATATTGTATAGTGGTCTAGGATTAGCTGCTATGTGGCTAGGATATTGTATAGTGGTCTAGGATTAGCTGCTATGTGGCTAGGATATTGTATAGTGGTCTAGGATTAGCTGCTATGTGGCTAGGATATTGTATAGTGGTCTAGGATTAGCTGCTATGTGGCTAGGATATTGTATAGTGGTCTAGGATTAGCTGCTATGTGGCTATTAATTCTTTTATGTGGCAATTAGAACAAAGGAGAGAACAATGGGGTCGCCACAAGTTTAAGTGAGGTCGTCCATCCATCATGTTATTGTTGTCTGTCCTGTTTCTCAGCAACCACTGGCCGTAAATGAATGAAACGTTACAGGATTGGTTGATACCAAGCCTAGTGGTGTATATCGACAGCCAGTTCCACGGATGGTTTTTCATTGAGTTATGGCTCTTTGATTCAGTCCGTCCCGACATTCCAATAAGTATGATGTAAACTTCGGGGAGCATGCATCAGGTTTTCCGATGTTAGTTGAAATCCAAAATAGTCGGCATGGCAACCATTGTAAAAGGCTAATGGAATACCTATAGCAGATGTCATATGACCTTTCAAATAAGCCATACCCCTTGACCTAGTATCAAATACCAGGTGTTTGCATCACTCCGAGTGCTAGATGTTTGCATCACCCCGAGTGCTAGGTGTTTGCATCACTCCCAGTGCTAGATGTTTGCATCACTCCGAGTGCTAGATGTTTGCATCACTCCCAGTGCTAGATGTTTGCATCACTCAGAGTGCTAGGTGTTTGCATCACTCCGATTGCTAGGTGTTTGCTAGATGTTTGCATCACTCCGAGTGCTAGGTGTTTGCATCATCCGAGTGCTAGATGTTTGCATCACTCCCAGTGCTAGATGTTTGCATCACTCTGAGTGCTAGGTGTTTGCATCACTCCGAGTGCTAGGTGTTTGCATCACACCGAGTGCTAGGTGTTTGCATCACTCCGAGTGCTAGGTGTTTGCATCACTCCGAGTGCTAGGTGTTTGCATCACTCCGAGTGCTAGATGTTTGCATCACTCTGAGTGCTAGGTGTTTGCATCACTCCGAGTGCTAGGTGTTTGCATCACTCCGAGTGCTAGGTGTTTGCATCACTCCGAGTGCTAGATGTTTGCATCACTCCGAGTGCTAGGTGTTTGCTAGGTGTTTGCATCACTCCGAGTGCTAGGTGTTTGCATCACTCCGAGTGCTAGATGTTTGCATCACTCCGAGTGCTAGGTGTTTGCTAGGTGTTTGCATCACTCCGAGTGCTAGATGTTTGCTAGGTGTTTGCATCACTTTGAGTGCTAGGTGTTTGCATCACTCCGAGTGCTAGATGTTTGCATCACTCCGAGTGCTAGATGTTATGCATCACTCCAAGTGCTAGATGTTTGCATCACTCCGAGTGCTAGGTGTTTGCTAGGTGTTTGCATCACTCCGAGTGCTAGATGTTTGCTAGGTGTTTGCATCACTTTGAGTGCTAGGTGTTTGCATCACTCCGAGTGCTAGATGTTTGCATCACTCCGAGTGCTAGATGTTATGCATCACTCCAAGTGCTAGATGTTTGCATCACTCCGAGTGCTAGATGTTTGCTAGGTGTTTGCATCACTCCGAGTGCTAGATGTTTGCATCACTCCGAGTGCGAGGTGTTTGCTAGATGTTTGCATCACTCCGAGTGCTAGGTGTTTGCTAGGTGTTTGCATCACTCCGAGTGCTAGATGTTTGCATCACTCCGAGTGCGAGGTGTTTGCTAGATGTTTGCATCACTCCGAGTGCTAGATGTTTGCTAGGTGTTTGCATCACTCCGAGTGCTAGATGTTTGCATCACTCCGAGTGCGAGGTGTTTGCTAGATGTTTGCATCACTCCGAGTGCTAGATGTTTGCATCACTCCGAGTGCTAGGTGTTTGCTAGATGTTTGCATCACTCCGAGTGCTAGATGTTTGCTAGGTGTTTGCATCACTCCGAGTGCGAGGTGTTTGCTAGATGTTTGCATCACTCCGAGTGCTAGATGTTTGCATCACTCCGAGTGCTAGGTGTTTGCTAGGTGTTTGCATCACTCCGAGTGCTAGATGTTTGCATCACTCCGAGTGCGAGGTGTTGCTAGATGTTTGCATCACTCCGAGTGCTAGATGTTTGCATCACTCCGAGTGCTAGGTGTTTGCTAGATGTTTGCATCACTCCGAGTGCTAGATGTTTGCTAGGTGTTTGCATCACTCCGAGTGCTAGATGTTTGCATCACTCCGAGTGCGAGGTGTTTGCTAGATGTTTGCATCACTCCGAGTGCTAGATGTTTGCATCACTCCGAGTGCTAGGTGTTTGCTAGATGTTTGCATCACTCCGAGTGCTATCCTATAGTTTGCTATTTCAGATGGTACAGAATCTGCTGAGAGATGTGGCGGCTTTAGAAGCTGTTAAGTTCAGATCTCAAGAAACCCTACCAGGTTATTTTATATACCACAGGTAATACTGTTTATATACATACCACTTAACCCATTCAACACCACACACCTCTAAATAGGCTTACAAACAGTGTAGATCCAGATGAGCCGGCTCATGACGAGTCCATGTCAGTTACTTGTTGTTGAATCGGTTAACTATGTAAAACTCCGGGTGAAGTTTGCATACATGTGAACTGACCACATCATGGATTATATATCAAATATGCTATCATTGTGTTTGTATAAACTTTATTTATTTGACAACGATAGCAAAGCAATCTTCAACAACTTACATTAATCACTCTCGTTGGTGTGGATAAAAGTGTAAATGTGGTCATTCTTGTGGGAAGAAAGCGGAGTATGCCGAGAAATCCCACCTGACCGTTGTGGCGACGACAGTGCCATCTTACACCCGACGACAGTGCCGACAGTGCCATCTTACACCCATGCATTAAATTGGGAAAGTCACTTGAAGCATTGAAGCGTGTTCTGTATCTTGCACTATCCAGGACTCAATGGTTGAGTGGTTACGGTCGATGACTTGTATACCACTGTGTCACTGGAAGGTGACATAGACTTCATGATATGTTATATTATTCCAGGAAAGTTGGTGACATAATGATATGTTATATTATTCCAGGAAAGAAGGTGACATAGACTTCATGATGTTATATTATTCCAGGAAAGTTGGTGACATAGACTTCATGATGTTATATTATTCCAGGAAAGAAGGTGACATAGACTTCATGATATATTATTCCAGGAAAGAAGGTGACATAGACTTCATGATGTTATATTATTCCAGGAAGAAAGATGACATAGACTTCATGATATGTTATATTATTCCCGGAAAGGTGACATAGACTTCATGATGTTATATTATTCCAGGAAAGGTGACATAGACTTCATGATGTTATATTATTCCAGGAAAGGTGACATAGACTTCATGATGTTATATTATTCCAGGAAAGGTGACATAGACTTCATGATGTTATATTATTCCAGGAAAGGTGACATAGACTTCATGATGTTATATTATTCCAGGAAAGGTGACATAGACTTCATGATATATTATTCCGGAAAGGTGACATAGACTTCATGATTTTTTTTGGGGTGTGTTGTGTTTTTTGGGGTGTGTTTGTTTTTTTGGGGTGTGTTTGTGTTTTTTTGGGTGTGTTTGTGTTTTTTTGGGGTGTGTTTGTGTTTTTTTGGGTGTTTTGTTTTTTTTGGGGTGTGTTGTGTTATATTATTCCAGGAAAGGTGACATAGACTTCATGATGTTATATTATTCCCGGAAAGGTGACATAGACTTCATGATGTTATATTATTCCAGGAAAGGTGACATAGACTTCATGATGTTATATTATTCCAGGAAAGAAGGTGACATAGACTTCATGATATGATATATTATTCCAGGAAAGAAGGTGACATAGACTTCATGATGTTATATTATTCCAGGAAGAAAGGTGACATAGACTTCATGATATGTTATATTATTCCCGGAAAGGTGACATAGACTTCATGATGTTATATTATTCCAGGAAAGGTGACATAGACTTCATGATGTTATATTATTCCAGGAAAGGTGACATAGACTTCATGATGTTATATTATTCCAGGAAAGGTGACATAGACTTCATGATGTTATATTATTCCCGGAAAGGTGACATAGACTTCATGATGTTATATTATTCCAGGAAAGGTGACATAGACTTCATGATGTTATATTATTCCAGGAAAGAAGGTGACATAGACTTCATGATATGATATATTATTCCAGGAAAGAAGGTGACATAGACTTCATGATGTTATATTATTCCAGGAAGAAAGGTGACATAGACTTCATGATATGTTATATTATTCCCGGAAAGGTGACATAGACTTCATGATGTTATATTATTCCAGGAAAGGTGACATAGACTTCATGATGTTATATTATTCCCGGAAAGGTGACATAGACTTCATGATGTTATATTATTCCAGGAAAGGTGACATAGACTTCATGATGTTATATTATTCCAGGAAAGAAGGTGACATAGACTTCATGATATATTATTCCAGGAAAGAAGGTGACATAGACTTCATGATGTTATATTATTCCAGGAAAGAAGGTGACATAGACTTCATGATATGATATATTATTCCAGGAAAGGTGACATAGACTTCATGATGTTATATTATTCCAGGAAAGAAGGTGACATATACTTCATGATATATTATTCCAGGAAGAAAGGTGACATAGACTTCATGATGTTATATTATTCCAGGAAAGGTGACATAGACTTCATGATTATTATTCGGAAGGTGACTAGATTATGGTTATTTATTCCGGAAGGTGACATAGACTTCATGATGTATATTATTCCAGGAAAGGTGACATAGACTTCATGATGTTATATTATTCCAGGAAGAAGGTGACATTACTTCATGATATATTATTCCAGGAAAGGTGACATAGACTTCATGATATGTTATATTATTCCAGGAAAGGTGACATAGACTTCATGATGTTATATTATTCCAGGAAAGGTGACATAGACTTCATGATATGTTATATTATTCCAGGAAAGAAGGTGACATAGACTTCATGATGTTATATTATTCCAGGAAAGGTGACATAGACTCCATGATATGTTATATTATTCCAGGAAAGAAGGTGACATAGACTTCATGAATACACTACTGAAGGAAATTAATAACGAGGTATGTTCCTTTGATCATAGAGAAACTATCTACACCTTGTAAACCAATAGAAGGAGGGGCCAAATCAGGGATCTCCTGTAGTTTATAAGGATATAATTTCATATAAGTTTGCCAAAAATATAATGCAGCTCTTCAGTTAATTAATGTTCTCCAGTGAAATATATCTTGGAAAGAATGAATCAACTCCAATAAATCACTAAATTTAATTCAACGTTTCGTCCCTATTGGATTTCTTCATGACGCCATCATTGCTACGTGAAATTTAACAGTGAAATAAAGCATGTTATTCCACTGGTTGAAAGCTGCACTGGTTGAAAGCTGCACTGGTTGAAAGCTGCACTGGTTGAAAGCTGTTGTAATGTGAATGTTGTAATGTGAATGTTGTTATGTGAATGTTGTAATGTGAATGTTGTAATGTGACTGTTGTAATGTGAATGTTGTTATGTGAATGTTGTAATGTGAATGTTTTCGAACTCAAGCCATCAGCGACATCATTTATGACATCGCATAAAAGTGACATTCTAGCGCCATATAGCATTGTTTTATATCATAGTCTTCATTCATGTGCATGTGTAATTTCAGACTGTATTAACTCTACTGACAGCTGGAGAAGATAAGGGGCCAGGTTTCGTCATGATGTCGGGTCCCGAGGCAGCTGTCAAACAACTCGGACCAAAGTCAGTACCTAACTACCTACACATATAGATAATACTGAATACACGAAGCCTATGGCCTTGATCTGTATCATGTGAGCAGGTCACATGTTAGGCCAGGTCACATGTTAGGCCAGGTCACATGTTAGGCCATCAAATGCCAAGGTGATATTGCGATGTTCTGGCTTTATTTGGGAAGAACACCGGATATCTCTCTATGTATTGTTTCAGGCACAGGTACGTTAATCTGGGTAGAACCTCGAACCTACTGCATTCTAGTTGGATATGTTACTTACTGAAAAGAATCTTACTCCAGTATTCACACCCACACCGATGGTCAGTAATTCACACCCACACCGATGGTCAGTAATTCACACCCACACCGATGGTCAGTAATTCACACCGATGGTCATTAATTCACACCCACACCGATGGTCAGTAATTCACACCCACACCGATGGTCAGTAATTCACACCCACACCGATGGTCAGTAATTCACACCCACACCGATGGTCAGTAATTCACACCCACACAGATGGTCAGTAATTCACACCCACACCGATGGTCAGTAATTCACACCCACACCGATGGTCAGTAATTCACACCCACACCGATGGTCAGTAATTCACACCCACACCGATGGTCAGTAACCACCGCTGCACCCTCATTCAATTTTGATAATATAAGTCAAATATTAACACATTGTACCATTTGTACATACAGTCAAGCCTGTCCTAACCAGCCAGCTAGCATGTTGTCAGGAGGTGGATGAAACTGTCTGAAATGTCGGGAAGCTGGCTGCTTACTACAGGGCAACTGCTTATACAGTTGGACTGCTTAATACAGACAAACTGCTTATACAGGTTGTCTGCTTAATACAGGTTAATACAGGTTGTCTGCTTAATACAGACAGACTGCTTAATACAGGTTGGCTGCTTAATACAGGTTGTCTGCTTAATACAGACAGGCTGCTTATACATGTTGGCTGCTAATACAGGTTGTCTGCTTAATACAGACAGACTGCTTAATACAGGTTTTCTGCTTAATACAGGTTGTCTGCTTAATACAGACATACTGCTTAATACAGACAGGCTGCTTATACATGTTGGCTGCTAATACAGGTTGTCTGCTTAATACAGACAGACTGCTTAATACAGACAGGCTGCTTATACATGTTGGCTGCTAATACAGGTTGTCTGCTAATACAGGTCGTCTGCTTAATACAGACATACTGCTTATACATGTTGGCTGCTTAATACAGATGGACTGCTTATACATGTTGGCTGCTTAATACAGATGGACTGCTTAATACAGGTTGTCTGCTTAATACAGACAGACTGCTTATACAGGTTGTCTGCTTAATACAGGTTTTCTGCTTAATACAGACAGACTGCTTATACAGGTTGTCTGCTTAATACAGACATACTGCTTATACAGGTTGTCTGCTTAATACAGACAGACTGCTTATACAGGTTGTCTGCTTAATACAGACAGACTGCTTATACAGGTTGTCTGCTTAATACAGGTTGTCTGCTTAATACAGACAGACTGCTTATACATGTTGGCTGCTAATACAGGTTTTCTGCTTAATACAGACAGACTGCTTAATACAGACAGGCTGCTTATACATGTTGGCTGCTAATACAGGTTGTCTGCTTAATACAGACAGACTGCTTAATACAGACAGGCTGCTTATACATGTTGGCTGCTAATACAGGTTGTCTGCTTAATACAGACAGACTGCTTATACAGGTTGTCTGCTTAATACAGGTTGTCTGCTTAATACAGACAGACTGCTTATACAGGTTGTCTGCTAATACAGGTTGTCTGCTTAATACAGACAGACTGCTTATACATGTTGGCTGCTAATACAGGTTTTCTGCTTAATACAGACAGGCTGCTTATACATGTTGGCTGCTAATACAGGTTGTCTGCTTAATACAGACAGACTGCTTAATACAGACAGGCTGCTTATACATGTTGGCTGCTAATACAGGTTGGCTGCTTAATACAGATGGACTGCTTAATACAGGTTGTCTGCTTAATACAGACAGACTGCTTAATACAGACAGGCTGCTTATACATGTTGGCTGCTAATACAGGTTGTCTGCTAATACAGGTCGTCTGCTTAATACAGACATACTGCTTATACATGTTGGCTGCTTAATACAGATGGACTGCTTATACATGTTGGCTGCTTAATACAGATGGACTGCTTAATACAGGTTGTCTGCTTAATACAGACAGACTGCTTATACAGGTTGTCTGCTTAATACAGGTTTTCTGCTTAATACAGACAGACTGCTTATACAGGTTGTCTGCTTAATACAGACATACTGCTTATACAGGTTGTCTGCTTAATACAGACAGACTGCTTATACAGGTTGTCTGCTTAATACAGACAGACTGCTTATACAGGTTGTCTGCTTAATACAGGTTGTCTGCTTAATACAGACAGACTGCTTATACATGTTGGCTGCTAATACAGGTTTTCTGCTTAATACAGACAGACTGCTTAATACAGACAGGCTGCTTATACATGTTGGCTGCTAATACAGGTTGTCTGCTTAATACAGACAGACTGCTTAATACAGACAGGCTGCTTATACATGTTGGCTGCTAATACAGGTTGTCTGCTTAATACAGACAGACTGCTTATACAGGTTGGCTGCTTAATACAGATGGACTGCTTAATACAGGTTGTCTGCTTAATACAGACAGACTGCTTATACAGGTTGTCTGCTTAATACAGGTTGTCTGCTTAATACAGACAGACTGCTTATACATGTTGGCTGCTAATACAGGTTTTCTGCTTAATACAGACAGACTGCTTAATACAGACAGGCTGCTTATACATGTTGGCTGCTAATACAGGTTGTCTGCTTAATACAGACAGACTGCTTAATACAGACAGGCTGCTTATACATGTTGGCTGCTTAATACAGATGGACTGCTTAATACAGGTTGTCTGCTTAATACAGACATACTGCTTATACATGTTGGCTGCTTAATACAGGCGGATTGCTTATTCAGGAGGACTGCTTAATAACCTTTTTATTGCATTTCAGAGTTATCGAAGTGCTGGAAGGTAAAGGTGGCTACAGCAAAGGAAGATTCCAAGGGAAAGCAACCAAACTACAGAACCGGACAAAGGCTGCCAAAGTTATACAGGATTATATATCTCACTCACAGACTCACGAGTCTTAAATAAAGATACCACTTCCACCAAGTGCATGCAATACCATTACAATCTGCTAAAACATCTGCACAAAATCACAATCTGCTGAAACATCTGCACAGAATCAGCACTGCAATGGTCTTCTACACTGGACCTCATGGATGGCAGTGATTTATGCCCCAGAAATGGAAGTCGTGATATCGAATTTGCTTCAGGTGTGAAAGGCCAGCAGATTGCTCCAAGCGGTAGCCTATATGATTGTGCCCTGTATCAAACTATGACCCAGAAGTTCACGAGTATGTAGTATTCTGGCTGCAAGTGCTTTATCCTGTTTTCACAATTCATGTGCTGGGAATGTATCCAGGCAACAATGCTTTGTCCCGTTTTCACAATTCATGTGCTGGGAATGTATCCAGGCAACAATGCTTTGTCCTGTTTTCACAATTCATGTGCTGGGAATGTATCCAGGCAACAGTGCTTTGTCCTGTTTTCACAATTCATGTGCTGGGAATGTATCCAGGCAACAATGCTTTGTCCCGTTTTCACAATTCATGTGCTGGGAATGTATCCAGGCAACAATGCTTTATCCTGTTTTCACAATTCATGTGCTGGGAATGTATCCAGGCAACAATGCTTTATCCTGTTTTCACAATTCATGTGCTGGGAATGTATCCAGGCAACAATGCTTTGTCCTGTTTTCACAATTCATGTGCTGGGAATGTATCCAGGCAACAATGCTTTATCCTGTTTTCACAATTCATGTGCTGGGAATGTATCCAGGCAACAATGCTTTATCCTGTTTTCACAATTCATGTGCTGGGAATGTATCCAGGCAACAATGCTTTGTCCTGTTTTCACAATTCATGTGCTGGGAATGTATCCAGGCAACAATGCTTTATCCTGTTTTCACAATTCATGTGCTGGGAATGTATCCAGGCAACAATGCTTTATCCTGTTTTCACAATTCATGTGCTGGGAATGTATCCAGGCAACAATGCTTTGTCCTGTTTTCACAATTCATGTGCTGGGAATGTATCCAGGCAACAATGCTTTATCCTGTTTTCACAATTCATGTGCTGGGAATGTATCCAGGCAACAATGCTTTATCCTGTTTTCACAATTCATGTGCTGGGAATGTATCCAGGCAACAGTGCTCTATATGTATTGATCAGCATAGCATATACACTTTCTCTGACTCATATTTTCAATTTTGAACATGCTCAAATGAGGAACATAATGGATTCAATAATAAAATGTGCTAAACATTGTTTGTGTATATGTTTCTTTGTTCGGTTTCACGCCTGCATCAGCACCATTTTGTGCTATTGCATCAGCGGGCAGTTGACCACAACAGAATAGAGCCAGAACATCACCTTTCCTGGGCAGGCTTCAGTAATGAACACAATGGTATAAACAGTTATGCGTAATTGGGTAGTGAAAACACGGAAGGTATTAAATTTCAGGCGAGATTAAGATCATGTTCGATCAGGATTTTTGCTGCCAGATGATCGGTTGGCAGGGGTCATTTGCAATATAAATGTGCACAAATGGTTCAGAAAACTTGTCCGGTATTCGGAAAAGAGTAGTTTTCGTTTATTGAATTTGTTTACAATGAAGAAGCTCGGTTTGGGGCGAATTCCACATTAGAAGTGTTCCGGTTTGAATATGTATTACACCGCTTAATTTTCCTGAAAAGTGGTATCGAATAACTGGGCATATAATAGCAGAGAAGCGTGGAGAAACATTCATACATAACTGGGCATATAATAGCAGAGAAGCGTGGAGAGACATTCATACATAACTGGGCATATAATACCAGAGAACCATAGAGAGACATTCATACATAACTGGGTATATAATACCAGAGAACCGTGGAGAGACATTCATACATAATTGGTATAAGAGAACCGTGGAGAGACATTCATACATAACTGGGTATATAATAGCAGAGAGACATTCATACATAATTGGTATAAGAGAACCATGGAGAGACATTCATACATAACTGGGTATAAGAGAACCGTGGAGAGACATTCATACATAACTGGGTATAAGAGAACCATGGAGAGACATTCATACATAACTGGGTATAAGAGAACCATGGAGAGACATTCATACATAACTGGGTATAAGAGAACAGCCTCTAAGACAAACACCATACTACTGTAAATAGTCATGAAGAGGGAGATAATTGTGTAATATCTAAATACCTAATCTTCACTATTGCTAATATATTTCGATATTTCTTCTTAGCTATTATCTGAAAAGATTTACACAATACATCTTCAAAACTTAATAGTGCCGGAATCATATCAATTAGTTCTTTGCAAACAGAATAGAGCCTACAACAACACGTTTCCTGGGCAGGCTCCAGCGGTTAACCCGTACTTGGATTGCTAACAGAACCAGCTAATTGTATAACAGATTACCGGTTGCACCTGATATTAATTTTTTCTGATCACAGTAAAAGTTTTCCTACAGGTGCCTCCAGTCCATTGTGAATTATAAGGTTGAATGATCATTTAACAATTAGAATTAGTTTATATAGAAATATCCTTTTTTAAGTTCTTACAATATTTAATTAACACCATTTCAATAAAATCACATTTATCATACAGCAACATTTGGTTGTGGAACAACGGTAAAAACAAAGTATTACAACTAAACGGACCAATATACAGGTTGGGATAAATCGGACTTTATTTGCCAAGGGAGGTAATAGACAGACCAGCGATGTAGTTCATGGATAGATTGTATAAAGTACAGCCTGTATATACTACAGACTGATTGTTTTCCACGTATTTCATTGTATGTATAATTGTAATGTAATGTATGAAAAAAATGCAATAATAATCATATTATTAAAAAAAAACACTCCTTCATGTGTCCCCCGTATATTCTCTAAAAAAATACTTTGGTATCTAGGAGTGACTAATTCTCCCAAAGTGTCCTCTAGTGTGCTAGCAGCAGATAAAATCACTTTTGCAAACAGCATAGAGCCATATCAGACTGCACAGAACGTGCCAGGCACAGAACGTGCCATCTGATCAGGATCTATGCTGTTTGTTATTCAGTTAGTGGAGTTAGTAGCTGATCTGGATCTATGTTGTTTGCAAATGTGATTTTATTTACTCAGCAGGCAAAGAGTTAAACCCTGAGTGTAATTTATGTTTGCATTAGAAATGTCTACAAGTTTCACATCATCTATTCCTCCTTTGTTGCTATTCTATTCCGTACAACGATTAAAGTCCAGCATGCTGCGGAGGCGAGGTAATACTGACACATGAGGTCACCAACGGGCATGGGGATGACCTGCCAGGCCACAACAAACATGACACAGCGTAGCATCTCCAATACATCTGCATACCATCTGTAAAAGTAATTCAACATGATTGATAACTAGACCAGATTATTATGTCAATCACCACCCTGGTTCTAATTGAAGATGCACATTCAATAGAACGCACTTAAATCTTAACATTTAGCCATACAATAGATATAGGACCACTTGCATATATCTATCACATTCAATAGAACGCACTAAAACTTAACATTTAGCCATACAATAGATATAGGACCACTTGTATATATATCTACCACATTCAATAGAATGCACTTAAAACTTAACATTAGCCATACAATAGATATAGGACCACTTGCATATATATATCACATTCAATAGAACGCACTAAAACTTAACATTTAGCCATACAATAGATATAGGACCACTTGCATATATATATCACATTCAATAGAACGCACTAAAACTTAACATTTAGCCATACAATAGATATAGGACCACTTGTATTATCTACCACATTCAATAGTATGCACTTAAATTCATTGCCTCATAGATATAGGACCACTTGTATATATATCTACCACATTCAATAGAATGCACTTAAAACTTAACATTTAGCCATACAATAGATATAGGACCACTTCTATATATATTACATTCAATAGAACGCACTAAACTTAACATTTAGCCATACAATAGATATAGGACCACTTGCATATATATATCACATTCAATAGAACGCACTAAAACTTAACATTTAGCCATACAATAGATATAGGACCACTTGTATATATATCTACCACATTCAATAGAACGCACTAAAACTTAACATTTAGCCATACAATAGATATAGGACCACTTGTATATATATCTACCACATTCAATAGAATGCACTAAAACTTAACATTTAGCCATACAATAGATATAGGACCACTTGTATATATATCTACCACATTCAATAGAACGCACTAAAACTTAACATTTAGCCATACAATAGATATAGGACCACTTGTATATATATCTACCACATTCAATAGAACGCACTAAAACTTAACATTTAGCCATACAATAGATATAGGACCACTTGTATATATATCTACCACATTCAATAGAACGCACTAAAACTTAACATTTAGCCATACAATAGATATAGGACCACTTGTATATATATCTACCACATTCAATAGAACGCACTAAAACTTAACATTTAGCCATACAATAGATATAGGACCACTTGTATATATATCTACCACATTCAATAGAACGCACTAAAACTTAACATTTAGCCATACAATAGATATAGGACCACTTGTATATATATCTACCACATTCAATAGTATGCACTTAAAACTTAACATTTAGTCATACAATAGATATAGGACCACTTGTATATATATCTACCACATTCAATAGAACGCACTAAAACTTAACATTTAGCCATACAATAGATATAGGACCACTTGTATATATATCTACCACATTCAATAGTATGCACTAAAACTTAACATTTAGCCATACAATAGATATAGGACCACTTGTATATATATCTACCACATTCAATAGAACGCACTAAAACTTAACATTTAGCCATACAATAGATATAGGACCACTTGTATATATATCTACCACATTCAATAGAACGCACTAAAACTTAACATTTAGCCATACAATAGATATAGGACCACTTGTATATATATCTACCACATTCAATAGAACGCACTAAAACTTAACATTTAGCCATACAATAGATATAGGACCACTTGTATATATATCTACCACATTCAATAGAACGCACTAAAACTTAACATTTAGCCATACAATAGATATAGGACCACTTGTATATATATCTACCACATTCAATAGAACGCACTAAAACTTAACATTTAGCCATACAAGATATAGGACCACTTGTTTTTTACATTCAATAGAGCACTAAAATACATTTAGCATACAATAGATATAGGACCACTTGTATATATATCTACCACATTCAATAGAACGCACTAAAACTTAACATTTAGCCATACAATAGATATAGGACCACTTGTATATATATCTACCACATTCAATAGTATGCACTTAAAACTTAACATTTAGTCATACAATAGATATAGGACCACTTGTATATATATCTACCACATTCAATAGAACGCACTAAAACTTAACATTTAGCCATACAATAGATATAGGACCACTTGTATATATATCTACCACATTCAATAGTATGCACTTAAAACTTAACATTTAGTCATACAATAGATATAGGACCACTTGTATATATATCTACCACATTCAATAGTATGCACTTTTTTGTTGTTGGTTGTTTTTTTGGTTTTTTGTTGTTGGTTGTTTTTTTTGGTTTTTTGTTGTTGGTTGTTTTTATTCAATAGAACGCACTAAACTTAACATTTAGCCATACAATAGATATAGGACCACTTGTATATATATCTACCACATTCAATAGAACGCACTAAAACTTAACATTTAGCCATACAATAGATATAGGACCACTTGTATATATATCTACCACATTCAATAGTATGCACTTAAAACTTAACATTTAGCCATACAATAGATATAGGACCACTTGTATATATATCTACCACATTCAATAGTATGCACTTAAAACTTAACATTTAGCCATACAATAGATATAGGACCACTTGTATATATATCTACCACATTCAATAGTATGCACTTAAAACTTAACATTTAGCCATACAATAGATATAGGACCACTTGTATATATATATCACATTCAATAGTATGCACTTAAAACTTAACATTTAGCCATACAATAGATATAGGACCACTTGTATATATATCTACCACATTCAATAGTATGCACTTAAAACTTAACATTTAGCCATACAATAGATATAGGACCACTTGTATATATATCTATCACATTCAATAG